>CM024204.1:45157-125035 GCA_013435755.1 Amphilophus citrinellus
ATTAGCATTAGCCCACTTAAATCCTTTCATTTTACAATCCGGGGCTCCGGGCCCCCCGACCCTTAACCTTAGCTTCGGCCCTGGCACATGACCCCGACCTTGACCCCTGTACACACACCCTATACCATAGCCCTCATGCTAAAATTAGCATTAGCCCACTTAAATCCTTTCATTTTACAATCCGGGGCTCCGGGCCCCCCGACCCTTAACCTTAGCTTCGGCCCTGGCACATGACCCCGACCTTGACCCCTAAGAAGGGAAACCCCCTAGCCTCAATGCTAATTTGGGCTTCCCGAGCCATAGCTCGAAGTGGGTTGGGCTTCGTTTAGCTAGTTTTACATTATACAGGTTAGCCAGTGCAGGGAATGCTCGCAGCCCCTATTGATCCGCCATACAACCCTAGCTCATGGTGCAGCCACCCAACTGAGCATGATGGGAAATATGCAAATAGACTGACACACAGGTGCATGCTGGGACAAAAATAGGCGTAGACCGAACGCAATCTAATTTGCATATTCGAACACAGGGGCATGATGGGTAAAATCCGAACACCGTCAGTGTAACTGGCTTTACAAAGATAGGGGAGGCTAGATGAAGCCCACGTAATTGAACCCAGAAGCCCGTTTGGAACGAGGCGTTTACCACGAAAATGGAACACTCGGAACGGGTAAGAGCATTACATCACACACAGGGATGAGATTAGAGCTCTTCTCGGGGTCGTGCGGTGTATGGTGTCACGGGAAGTTGCTGAGGGTGGTAGACAGTGTAGGGGGAGCTAGAGATTTCCCTGGAAGGCAGCAGCTCGCTGCGGCTGGTCCTGGGATTTCTCGCTTCCTGGTGGGTGGCCCTGGGAGGCAGCGGCTCGCCGCGGCTGGCCCTGGGTATCCCGCTGGGTGGCTCCCAATGGGTCTTAGCCTCCCGGCTCCCGTCTGGGCTTGGGCCGATAGGGGTGCCAGGGGTTCCAGGGGTCGGTTACCTACGGGGGCCGACACTTGGTCCTCCCGGATGGCTCCCTGGGTCTGATCGTTGCTGGCCTGGGCGATCGGACCAACTGGTCTAGACCGGGGCGGTCCGGAGGGGGTTAGAGATTTCCCGGGAAGGCAGCAGCTCGCTGCGGCTGGTCCCGGGTCTTCTCGCTTCTCATCGGGGTGCCTGGAAGGCAGCGGCTCGCCGCGGCTGGTCCGGGTTCCCCCTTTGGGAGACCCCCGTGAGGCTTGGGCTTCCCGACCTTGGCTTCGGCCGGGGCTGGTGGGGATGCCAGAGGGTTCCGGGTGGCGGCTACCTACGGGGCCGTCACCGGGTCCCCTCGATCCCGATGGGGGCTCTGGAAGGCAGCGGCTCGCCGCGGCTGGTCCTGAGACCCCCTGGGAGGCTCCCTGGGTCCGATCAGACCAACCAGCCTTCACGGGTCGGAGGGTGCCAGGGATGACCTTGGGAGGCAGCAGCTCGCTGCGGCTGGCCCAGGGTCTTCCCGTTTGCCAGAGAGGGGGTACTCCGGGTAGGCAGCGGCTCGCCGCGGCTGGCCCCGGGGGACCCCTATGGCAGGCTCCCGCGAAGCCTTGGCTTCCCGGAGTTACGGTGGTAGCTAGAGGGGGCCGCGGATGGTGGCAACTCTGCCGCTGTCCGTGGACTCTCCTCGTCCGGCTCCTCCGTACCGGAATGGCTAGACTCCCCTGGGTCCTGTCCTTGACCCTGGCTGGTCGGAATGGGGATCCGGGGAGTCGACTGCCTAGGCGGCCGACCCCTGGTCCTTACGATCGCGTGGAGATCTCCCCCGATCCGGGGAGCCTCCCGTGAAGCGCCCTTCCGGCCTGGGCTGGGGTATGCACCAGAGGGCCCTCGGTGAGGTCTACGGCCTGCCTTGGGACTACTCGTTCCCCAGTATGGGGTGGGGGTTCCTGGGTACAGCGGCTATGCCGTGTCTGGCCCCGGTTCCTCCCCTCGGGGGGTGCGCAGGACCTGGGTTCGGTCAGGACACCAGAGGGTTCCTTGGCGAGATCTACGATCTGCCCTGGGACTTCTCGTTCCCCAGTATGAGGTGGAGGTTCCTGGGTACAGCGGCTAGGCCGTGTCTGGCCCTGGTTCCTCTCCTCGGGGGGTGCCTTGTACCTGATTCTGCCAGCCCAACGCACTGTCCCTGTCCACGGGGGCAGGTCTCTTCGAGAACGAAGATCAGAGACAGGGATCATCCATCTGCTACAGGCCTTGTTCGGGCAGACCGGGGTAACCTAACGGTGCTAACAACCGGTCTGTATAATCTGGGCAAGGGGTAAGTATGCGGCCCCCCATGTCCCGACTCTAGGGACAATGCACGTGGGTGTGGTGGTCCAGGGCGTCAGGACCTTGAACGTGGCCCAGTCTTCTATGAGGATTAGCCTCACTCACACACCAGAACACTTTGCACCACACACGACCGAATCTGATCTACTCTTTCCCCACTAAACCTGAATTGGACTCCTTTAAATTGCCACCTCTTCCCCCAAATTTCATCCCCTAGCCCAACTTAGGTGGCTAGGCCGCGGATGCACCGGGACCTAGGCCTCCAACAGCGAATAAACACCAGACAGGAGATCTCTGGATATTGTGGATGAACTTTATCGAGGTTCGATTCCTTAACTTTAAACGTAGAACCTACCAGTGAAATACCGAAAACGGACGAGCTTTCATACTCACCGTAATTCCGACCTGTTCAATTGACCACCAGACGGACAGTCTCTCGATAATACGGATGAACCTTACCGCGGTTCAATCCTTTAACTCCAAGCGTAGGACCTCCCATACCTGAAAAACCGAAAACGGACGTGCTTTCATACTCACCGTAATTCCGACCTGTTCAGAAGAATTAAACGTAGAACCTACCAGTGAAAAACCGAAAACGGACGTGCTTTCATACTCACCGTAATTCCGACCTGTTCTAATGAACACCAGTCAGGAACGACCCGAAAAAAACCCGATACTTACCACAACTTACCTGTATACCAGAAAGGACACCTTGAAAAATACAGCCGTACCTTATCACGACTCAATCTTGTAATCCCGAACCTATGATCTAATCCCACTTATGGGAAAAACCTTTGAAACCGAAAGGATAACGACCCTCCATGGTCTACACTAAAAACCGAAGATCAAATGGACCTAACGTATCCACTAAATGACACCAGATTGGCTAGGAGACACACACCGGGTCTTGATCACACCCGGCTGGGCCTCCCTTGGGTGAGGGTGTCTAGTGATAATGGCCGAAACGCCCGATGATCCCAGGGTCCACTACTGATGATGTGTCTCCACATTTCGATTGATATTACTCTGTACTTTAAGTTCTAAATCAGACAGACTAATTAAATGGCCGATTAAAACAGATGAAATAGACGATTAACAATAGGGCGAAAAGGTGGAAAAGCCATCTTGTAACTGAACTCGACCAAACAGAATGGAAAGGGTGATACACCTGCATATGAAAACCGAACACTTGACGGGAAAAGGAGAAGTCAGGGTGGACATAGCCAGGAATGGGGTCGACGAATGACGAGCGACGGCCAGTGCCTGCCGCTGGCTCCCCATTCAACTGCCGAGTCGTCGGACGAGGTGGGGGGAGCCTTTGAGATTATAATTCAAAAACCTAACCCCTAACCCTAACCCTAACCCCTAACCCTAACCCCTAACCCTAACCCTAACCCTAACCCATTCAACTGCCGAGTCGTCGGACGAGGTGGGGGGAGCCTTTGAGATTATAATTCAAAAACCTAACCCTAACCCTAACCCCTAACCCCTAACCCTAACCCTAACCCTAACACCTTACCCTAAATCCTAAGCCCTATCCTCCCCCCCTTGACCCTGAACCCTAACCCTAACCCTTCGTTAACGCCCTCTTGGCTAACGGAGGGGAATAAAAGGTTCCTCCCCCTCTTAAAGCCCAAAAAGAGGAACATGGGGGATAAGGAACCTTCCCCTCCCGCAGCAGGATAGAGGAAGCCGAGAAGAGTACAAGGAAAGAAGGAAAGGGGACAGAGGAAGAACAACAAAAGGGAAAATTGGAGGAAAAAGGGAAATTGGAAAAAAGGAAAAAGGACAGAGGGAGGGAATTTGGCAGAAAAGGAAAAAGGGATAGAAAATGCAAAAAGGGAAAAAGGGAAAAAGAAAAGGAAAAAAGAAGGAAATCAGGACAGTATAAAAAGGCCAAGATAGGCGAATAAATTCATTTAGCCCCAAGCCTAGCCTGAAGAAGGCCAATACCGGCCGAAACGTCGCGACGGGCACTGGGCAATTTTTTAAGACCCAAGATGGGTAATTTTTTGGATGGGGAGGGGTGTTTCGCCCGACCGAATGGCCAGTGCCTAGGTGGGGCCTGGTGACCGCTGGGCCCCTACCTCTTTATATATGGTTCCTAACCCCCTAACCCCTAACCCCCTAACCCTAACCCTAACCCCAACCCCTAACCCTAACCCTAATCCCCAACCCATTTTTAACCCTAACCCTAACCCAAACCCTGGAAAAATTTAAAATTAAAATTGGACAGGGATATAAAAGGAAAAAGGGACGGGAAATTGGACATACAAACAGAGGGAAAGGCAATAAACACAAAGGACATGTAGGGGAGCCTAAGGGCAGACATTAGGGGGTGCCAAAAAACAAAGAACAGAAAGATATAAAAAGGACTGTAGGGGAGCCAAAGTAGGCAGACAGAGGGGGTGCCAGAAACAAAGGAGGAGGAGAAAGACCAGAGGGAAAGAAAAGAAAAAAAAGCTAAAAGAAGTTAGAGTCTTGAGCCATAGCCTGAAGAAGGCCTATAAAGGCCGAAACGTCGCGGCGGCTCAAGCAGACGCTCAAGCCCAAGACGGGCAATTTTTTGATCCAGGGTGGGGACCAGCTTCCCGACCCCGATGGCCCGTGCATTCCGGGGGGGTTTCCCCTCGGTACTTACCTCATCCCTAACCCTAACCCTAACCCTAACCCTACATACAAAGGGGGTGCCAAAAGAAAGAAAAGAAAAGTGGGAAAATAGAAACACATAAATGGAAGCTAAACGAAAACCCACAAGCCTTGAGCCCACGCCAGAAGAAGGCCAAAAAGAGAGCCGAAACGTCGCGACGGGCTCAAGGCAACGTTGTAAAACCCCGTTTAAGCCTATGATGGGCAATTTTTTGAACTGTGGGTGGGGGGATAACCTCCCGAACCCGAATGGCCCGTGCATTGTGTGGGGGTTTACCCCTGCACCAATTATTTAATTCCCTAACCCCTAACCCTAACCCCTTAACCCTTAACCCCAAACCCTTAACCCTAAACCCTAACCCTAACCCAAAGAACAGCAATGCTCAAACAGTTCTCCATACTTAATTCTTTCCAAAACACTTGGACCAATTTTTGACCATTCTGGTCAAGTCCTACAAATAGCCCATCATGGGTGTCTATCGACTCGGGGGGACCCCCTGAGCACGCAGAACTAACTCCCAGATCGATACGACACTCCTAGCCGGAATGGAACCAAGTGTGAGAAATGAATGGGAGTCTATGGCAGCTATAGGAAGGGCAGGGCCTAGGACTACCAAACTTGGTGGGTGGGTAGGACGTCTCCAACACACCCTCTGTGCCAAGTATGGTCACCCTGGCACTTATACTTTTTGAGTTATTTCAAATGACCAAAAATTTCAAATGAATGGGAGTCAATGGCAGCTACATGAAGGAAACGGACCACACCCACCAAACTTGGTGGACATGTAGAGCCCCTCAGACAGACTCTCTGTGCGAAATTTGGTACGCCTAACACTTATACTTCTTGAGTTATTTTGAGTGACCATTTGCAAAAAATGGTTTTCATCCTATATCCTAACCCCTAACCCTATACCTAAGCCTAACAAAAACACATTTTTGGTCATGTTCTGGAACCATGTCATGTTGGGTGTCTAACAACTTGGCACGACGCCCAGAGCACGCAGGATCAACTCCCGTCTCGATTGGACACTCCTACCCGGAATGGGACCAAGTGTGAGAAATGAATAGGAGTCTATGGCAGCTTTAGGAAGGGCAGGGCCTAGGACTACCAACCTGGGTGGGCCTGTAGAGCCTCTGACACACACCCTCTGTGCCAAGTATGGTCACCCTGGCACTTACACTTTTTGAGTTATTTCTAGTGTCCAAAAATTTCAAATGAATGGGAGTCAACGGCAGCTACATGAAGGAAAAAGACCACACCCACCAAACTTGGTGGACATATAGAGCCCCTCAGACAGACTCTCTGTGCCAAATTTGGTCCGCCTAACACTTATAGTTTTTGAGTTATTTAGAATGCCCGTTTGCACAAAATGGTTTTCATCCCATATCCCTAACCCCTAACCCTAATCCGGCCTTAATCTTAGACCAATAGATGCCCGCCAGGATTCCAGCTGTTTCTCGCGACCTTTTTCTCCCCCCTACGGCTCTGCTTTGGGCAGCTTGCTCGGGGGTTGATTAGGACATAAAACCCCGACATCAGACAGAGTATCCAAAGTGATCCTATCCTTTAGACTAACCAACAGAAACCAAGGGAACCCCACCCTATTTAGGAAAGAATTACACTCCCTAGTGGAGAAAGCCTCAGCCACATTTCCGCAAGCCCAAATTTACATACCACTGATCAACCATTCTGACAGCCTACCAGAAAAAATTAAAACCAACATCCAAACCCTAAACTACCTGATTAAAGAAACAGGGAGACATATTCCCCGACTAGAGGAAAAAACAATTCAAAACCGAAAGAGACAAAATACACTGGTCTCCAGACACAGCAATCCGGATGCGGACAGCCTGGAAGGCTTTTTTAGGATAAGAACCCCTCCAGATCACGGAGAACCTAGGGTCAACCAGAATATACTGAACCTTTCTAAACACTTCGAACCCACACCGGCGCAATCCCAGATACTAAACAGAGGCCTTTCATTTGCCCCGACCCCAGGCCTGATCAAAAACATCCGGTCATCACTTAAAGTAGACCTGACACAATACCATAGAAGACTTAAATTGGCCATGTTCTTTGGATCGGGAACTCCTGACCCAAAAGAAACCCTTTACAGCACCATCTAATTGGGAACCCGACCCGGACAAACTACCACAAGAACTACTACAATTAATCCAAACTGACAGAGAACACATCACCCAACTCAAACGAGGAAAGGAAACACCCAATTGGACACAAACCGAGAAAAGAGCATTGCTCAAACTAAGGCAAGACCCAACAATAATCATTAAACCAGCAGACAAGGGCTCTACTACTATCATTATGGACAGGACCAGTTATGTCCAGGAGGCACGACGACAACTTAACAACCTAGAATATTACTAACCTTTACCCAACCCAATATTCCCGGAAACGGCCAAAATGATAGTCAAAATCCTGACCACACTCCAAAAGAACAAAGTCCTGTGCAAATCACAAGTGAAATACCTCAAAGGTCAACAACCTCATAGGCCCAGACGTTTTTATCTACTGCCCAAAATCCACAAGCCTAGAGAAAAATGGACCATCCCAGACAGAATGCCACCAGGCAGACCAATTGTCTCGGACTGTGGCAGTGAAAGCTACGGCATAGCGGAATTCTTAGATTTCTACCTAAACCCCCTTTCTACCCGACACCCCAGCTACATAAAGGATACCATGGACTTTGTCCAGAAAATCAAAAACCTGGAACTTAAGACCCCCTGTTTTCTATTTACGATGGACGTGAACAGCCTATACACCAACATCGACACCGAATTAGGCATGAAGACCATTCAGGACTGCCTAAAGAAGTACCCGCAAGAGAACCGCCCGGACAATGAAATAGTTAAACTCCTTGAATTCTGCCTAACAAGGAACGACTTTTCGTTCAACGGGCAATGGTACCTACAAATTAAAGGAACAGCTATGGGAAAGAAATTCGCCCCAGCCTATGCCAACATTTATATGGCGGACTGGGAACAAAAAGCCCTCCAAAAATGCACTAAGAAACTGGAGGTCTACGTCAGATACCTGGATGATATTTTCGGTATCTGGACACACACAAGACTTCGTAGATACCCTCAACAACCACCACACATCGATCAAATTAGATCCAATAATAGACGAAACCCAAGCAAACTTTCTGGACACAACTATATATAAAGAACCTGATTTTCCCCACACAGGCCAACTACAGCCATCCTGGTCTCCGGACTGGGATGGCTGGACTCCCCTGGGTCCTGACCTTGGCCCTTACTGGGTAGGATGAGGGTTCCGGGAGCCGACTATTAAATGCATTTTTAGAACAGGGAGCCAAATAAGGGGCTCGCTCCATCTGCTCCACACATCGATCCGGTATTGCAGTGCCTCCGGGAACGGTGCCCTCTCTGCTGACCTTGTGGAAAAGTAAAAAGTCGAGGCCGTTTGCGGTCTGCAGCCATGGGCGGCGAAAGTCTCGTGAAGCTTTCCATCCAGTTGGTTCAAGGAAAGGTTCATTTATTAAGGCTTCGTGTGCACACGACAGCTCCCCACCCCGCCCCACCTCGTGCTTCTGGCCAAAACCTTTATTGTCATTTCAGCCATTTGTGAAGGCCTCTCGGCTGTTTTGCAACAATGTCGGCATGGGAATAATCACTGGCAGGAATAGGAATAAAAGCACGTCCCTGGCTACACCAGTCTTAACGTCAAAGTATCCTCGGGCGAGGTACTGAGCCCCGACGTGCTCCAAGTGTGTTCGTTGGAGTGTGAATGTGCGCACAAATGTTAGATGGACAGCACTTGGCGCGTAGTGTGAATGGGCGAATGAGACACATTGTATGAAGGCACTTTGAGCACTCGAGCACAGTGGAAGAGCGCTGCAAGAGAACCAGTCCATTTACCCTTTGGTCTCCAGTCGTGGGTCCGCCACAAACAGCCAGGCCTGATTTTTACTGCTACGGAGACGAGCAGGCGGGGCCCGAGATCTGCAAACCAAACAGGGGCCACCACGGCACCGGTGGCCGGGACTAGGCATCACTCTGGCCATTGGGGAGGAGAGAGAGACACGCTTTTTGGCTTCTCTTCATAACGCACAAGTCTTTCGCTTTTTACTAAAGACTTCCATGGAGAGCGATGCTAAGCGAGTTGTGCGTATTTTTGGGGGGCTCTACCGCCTGGCCGGGCCATCTTCTTTGATTTTAAAGAAAAAAAAAGACACGCACGGACGTAAGTGAGCACAGAGGCTCGACAGGTCTCTCGTGTGCTCGCTGTGGCTAAGTGTGGGCGGAGCTTCGAGGTCGAAGCTGCCTCCCTGGGAGCCATTTGAAATAGCGCACCATCACAAGTGAGACGTGTCCTGGGAAGGCGGCCCAGCCAGGAAGATGAAGGAGCCCATCGCTTCTCGGCCATTTGGCTAAGATCAAGTGTAGTATCTTCTTTTGCACACTTTGTCAATTCCGTTATATTAGAAGGTTCCACTAGCTTTCTTCCATCTTCTAGATGTCGTTTTAAATTTTTAACTACCCCTTGTGCTATTTTTTGTTCAATTGGCTTCTCTTTATATAGCTATCTATAGTGTTCTTCCACAATTAATTTTAGATCTTCATAATCTGTTTTTTCGATATTCTCACTGTTACGTAATGCAGACATATGCACTCCTTCACTTAAAATCTTTCTAAAAAAGTACCTATTACATTTCTCATCATCTTCTGTTTTCTTTTCTTTAGCCCTCATCATTACCCCTCTGGCTTCTTCTTCTATTAAAATCTTTATATCTTTTTTAATATCTTTTATCTCTTCATTACAATCTGTGTTTTGATTCTGTAACCTGAATGTTTGTGCTCTTCTTTGTAACTTACACATTTTACTTCTTTCTTTTCTTCTCTTCTTTTTTCCTATATTTATAAAAAACTTTTTTGTTCTCTCTTTTATTAATTCCCACCATTGTATTTTTGAGTCACATAAGTCCTTCAGAGTTTTCCAGTTTTCATAACATTTTTTTAATAGTAACTTTGTAGTTTCATCTTCTAAAAGAGTACAGTTTAGTTTCCACGTTTTTCTCTTGGGCATCAATTGGTAATTGTTTTCCTTTAAATGAAAAGGAGCTAATCAACATTGAATGGTCAGAAAAGAAAACTGGTTTAAGAACATACTTTTCAGTTTCACAACCTCTTACAAACATAAAATCAATTCTCGAAGCTTTCATTTCATCTCCACTATACCATGTGTAGAGGTTTTCCTTTGTAGATGAGCTCTTAGCACTGTCAACTAACTTGAAATCGCTACACAATTTTTGTAAGAAGTGCGATGTTTTATCCATTTTCACAGCATCCATCATTTCTTTTCTGTCTCTTTTTTCTAATATACAATTAAAGTCACCACAAAGAATTAAAGGTGCCAAACCTAACATATTAGCTTCCAAACTTTGGAATAGTTTATACCTCTCATTTTTGTCTGCATAACCATACACATTTATTAATTTAAGTTTTTGTTCAGCATATTTTATATCTGTCGTTACCATTCTACCATCTCTAATTATCTTATATTTTTCTATTTTAACTAGTGGATTTTTGATCAGAATACCTACTCCATCATTTTTATTTTCATTGGATCCACTCCATATGGAATCATATTCACATATATCATTCAATTTATTGTAATTTTTTAAAAATGGTAAATGACATTCTGGTAAAAAAACATCAATTCCGTCTTCACCTCTTTTGTTTCTTGTTCGATAGATTTTTTTCTTTCCGTGTGTAAAGTTTTTCCTCTTGGTCTTAAAGCCTCGTTCATAGTTCTTTTTTCTTTAGGAGTAGATTGCAGGTGTATTGTTAAAAAGGATAGTTCATTTGTGGAGTCGTTTGGAAATTCTCTCGATTCATCTGATTCTGAATCGTTATTATCACCCATATATCATCCCTTTTTTTCTATAATATCCTCTGTTTCCAGAGGATATTCTGGCACCATCCTTTTCCCTCGATTTCCTTCAGTCCATTTTTGTGGGGAATTACCTTCCATCCATTTTTCTGTATATTGTTTTCTTCTAACACTCTCATCTTCTGCTTTTTCACATACCTCTAAATTTCTTTCTGATGGAACAGTGACTTCTTTCAGCTCTACCTGAATTTCTTCACGAGTTCCCTGTTGATCTGTAAATTTCTTGAGTTGGGACTGAATCTATTACCTGCTGAGGTGAATTTCTTTCCTCAGTCTGAGCACCTGTGTCTTGTGTCCTCATCTCATTATCCAGGGCAGGGGTAATGAGTTCCAGCTGCATACCATCATGTTGATTACTTGTTTCATCTTCTTCTCCAAGTCTCTCTGTTTGACGTCTGGCAGCTTTTAACCTATTTGCAAAGGATTCTGGACAGTTTCGGAATCAGTGATCATTTTTGCCACATGAATTGCAAACCTTACCAATTTTACATTCCTCCACCATGTGACCTCTTTCTCTACATTTTGTGCAAAACACCACTGTGCACGCTTCCACCAAATGTCCATATTCTCAACACCTCCTGCATGTCTTTGGCTGTCCCTGATAGTAAACATAACCTCTATTTTCACCCAGTACAATCGTTTGTGGTAATTGTCTCAATCATTGATATCCTTGTGCATCTTGCCACTGTTGTACTGGAATGCGCCATGCGCAGTTCCATATTCCATCCACATCTCGTACTTTCAAAGGCCTTTCACTGTATAAAAACAGCTTAACCATTTACTAATGTCCTCAGGGTTCACAGTTTCATTAAACATCTTGACTACTACTGTTTTCGAAACATTATCTGACAGTTTTTCCATGTTAAAGATGGAGAACTGAGTTTTTACATTTACATATCTTGTCCAAAACTCTCTTAACAAAGCCGTAGTCTGAAAACTTACATCAAAGCCTTTGTTGTGTGGTAGAATAATTAAGCAATTCAGGTCGTTTGCAGAGAAGCTCAATGTCTTTTGAATGAGTTTCCTCGAAAAGTCTAACCTTGATATCTCAAACAAATTACCATCTTCTTCTTTAAAAAGAAAGCGAACACTATGGTGTCTTCTTGTGCCAGCATAAGAGGCAGCCATCCTGGCGGGGGAACAAGCCACCCGACGCAGGAGGTCGTGCACAAAATGAAAGCAAAAGGGGTGTACTCACTTGTTTTTCTCCTTCCTCCAAAACACCTGCAAAAGAAAAGAGAGAAAATTTACCGCAACAAAGCTATAAAGGTTCTCCACCTTCCAAGGGGTCCACCTTCCCGCGGACGGAGCGAGCCCCTTATTCGGCTCCCTCCCTGCCAGCACTCCTAGGTGGGCCCCATATGGGATAAGCAAGGGCAAACATTATGGGCCCCATAAAGTTTTGTCCGTGGTTTCCATGGTGGCCCTACATGGGTTTGCCCAGATAGATTTTAACCGGCCCTGAATATGTGTTCATTGGGACCCAGATGGTTGACTTACATGAGGCCCATGCAGGGTCCATGCATAACCCATGCATGCCTGGACCGTATGGGTCCGAATGAACACATATTCAGGGCCGGTTAAAATCTATCTGGGCAAACCCATGTAGGGCCACCATGGAAACCGCGGACAAAACCTTATGGGGCCCATAATGTTTGCCCTTGCTTATCCCATATGGGGCCCACCTAGGAGTGCTGGCAGGGCTGTTCTAAAAATGCATTTAATATGTCGCCCCAGCATTGGGGGCGTATCAGATATTAAACTGCTAAGAACAGATTTTTTTTTTTATTTATTATTATTGATACGTTAAAAGCAATTTATTTTACATGTCAGGTCAACTTCACAATTAGATATATGGTCAACATTAAACATACATTTATAGTCTACATATTCACTTTTGTTTGTGCAGTAGTAGGCGGGAAAAAAAGGAAAAAGAAAAACTTTTCTTAAATATAATTCAATAATCCTCCCTTGCACCATGCTTTCATGGTCTTCTTTGCTCAGAGGGGATCCCCCCCCCCCTCACTGCACCTTCCCACCTGCTCCACACGGAGAGCCAGGCCATTGCTACTGTGACCTTCATTGTGTGGCTCCGGCTCCTCCATCCGAATAAGCACAGAGGCGATGCTTCTTTGTGGTGGTGTCTTCTGTCTCATAGCCATAGCCATCTGGACTACCACCACTGGGGGGATCTGTTTGTGCTGTCTTACCAGCAAGTTTCTAGAAGTCCATATTGCATTTTTAATAACTGCCAGAGTGAGCCAGCTTTGGATGAATTCTTCCTTTGTCATTATTTTATGGCTTACGCCATACAACACCAGTTGTTGTGTAAGGACCTCTCTTGCTGGTAAGTACGGGAAATGTAAGGAGCCGGCCATTGCCCACAGGTCAACAGCAGCATTACATTCCCAGAAAAGGTGTCTCACCATTTCGGACTGATTACAGCCTATTCGGGGACAAATTGTACTAGGCGCCATGCCACGGGAATACATGACGGACCTGACCGGGAGGATCTCGTGAGCTATCATCCAGGAGAGGTCTCGGAGTGCATGAGGGAGACCAGGATGGTTTGCATTACGCCAAATTGCTGTGGGATCGCTTTGTGCGAGTCCACGCAGAGGGGTTACTACCTCCTGCTGTTGCACAAACAAAATAATAGAATGGTGATTAGTTAATTTATGTTTATTTTCATGCTCCAAACTGAAACACTTCAAAAAGTACAGATTGTTGCATATGCTGGTGGAAGATTAAAGGACACTGGGACTCTATGATCGCTTCTTATCAGCTTCAGACGTCGCAGATAAGCGCCCATCCCATAATGTATCAAGGCTGTTGTCTTGGGGTTGCCTCCAGGGTCTGTGACCTTTTTTAGGTGTAGGGTAGTATTGTAACTTGCCAGGAAGCGGTACAGGTCTGGCACTCCCTTTCCTCCTTTTTCTTTCCTCTTCTTCATCACGTCTCGTCTCAGTCTTTCCCATTTAGTACCCCACAGGAAGTAAAAGATGTCACGTTCGACGTTTTGGATTGTGGCTCTGGGTGGGACAAAAACAGAACTTGTTAAAAGAAACAAAGGTAAAATCAGTGCTTTTATAATTAGAACTTTTCCTTCCATCGTTAGACCTCTCAAAGTCCAGTATGCTATTCGTTGCTTAGCTTTATTCGTTAAGTCACACCAATTTGTAGTTCCACTCCCTTCTTTGTCAAATTTTATTCCTAAAATTTTTTGATTATTTTTACTTGTGCCAAAATGGTTAAGTTCAGTACTACTCCAGGGCCCATAGAACTGGGTTTGTGTTTTTTGTCTATTAAGTTTAGATCCAGAAGCTCGTCCGAACCAATCTGCCAGATCTAAAGTCCTGTTTACGGATGTCAAATCATTACATAGCAGGTTTATATCGTCCATATATAATACGCATTTTGCCTGGAGACTCCCACTTCCTGGGATTTTAATCCCTTTGATCTGTGGGTCTCTTCTCAGTATTTGTGCCAAAGGTTCTACAGAAACAATATAAAGGAGTGCTGATAGAGGGCATCCTTGTCGAACACCACACTTTATGTTGACAGCCTCTGTTAGGTATTCATTTACAATAAATCTACTAGTGATTTCCTTATAAAGTAGACCTACCCACCTTATGAATTTTCTAGGAAAACCCATTTTTTCTAGTACACTAAAAAGATACTGGTGGGAGACACGGTCAAAAGCCTTTTCAAAATCTAAGTTTAATATTACCAGTTTTATGTTTCTTTAATTCACATAGTGAATTATGTCGCGAATCAGTAAGAGGCCATCAGTGATCTCTCTACCTGGTATTGCACGTTTGATCTGGGTCAATCAATTCTTTTACGTACGTATTTATACGTGATGCTAAAACTTTACTAAAGCGTTTACAATCTAAATTTAACAGGGTTATGGGTCGTCAATTTTTTAAATCAATCTTATCATGTTTCTTCTGTATCGAAGTAACCAAACCTCTTCTAAAGCTATTAGGTAACTGGGAAAGTTCTTCAAATTCTTTAAATACTTTCAAGAGGTCGTTCACAATTAAATCCCAAAAGGTTTTGTAAAATTCGACTGGGAGTCCATCTAACCTTGGGGATTTCCCTTTCTTAAATGTTTTAAGGCAATTTGTGAGCTCAGTAGTACTAAAGTCCTTTGTCAGTTCTTTATTACCCTGGATAGAGCCTTCTACTGATTCTAGTACTTCCCTAAGGGTATTTTCCTGTATCAGTTTTTCACTATATAGGTTCCCATAGAAGTCTTCTACAATTTGTTTTAGTTCTTCAATTTTGTTTGTTATGCTTCCATCTTGTTTTCTTAAATTAAAAATTCATCCACCGTTATCAATGATTTTCTTTAAAAAGTATCGTGTACATTTTTCCCCTTCTTCAATTTCTCGTTTTCTGCTTCTAATTATAACTCCTCTACTCTTTTTGTCAGTTAGAATCTTCATCTCTCTTTTTAATTCGCTAATTTCTTGACTAAAATTTAGACCCCGTGATTGAAGTTTGAAATAACATTGGAGTCTCTTTTGCATTCCGGCCATGCACCGTGTTGCTTTGTCTTTTTTTCTTTTTCCAGCCTGTCTAAAAAAGGTCTGGGTCCTTTCTTTAACCATTTCCCACCAGGGTGCTTGTGTATTGTATAGGTCTTTTTTTAAGTCTGCCAATTTTTATATTGTTGCTTATATTCTAATACTATAGCTGGGTCCTCTAAGAGGAAGCAATTTAATCTCCACACTCCTTTCTCAGTATTGCCGCATGAGGACAGTGAAAGAGAACAGGAGAGCATTATATTGTCAGAGAATTATACTGGTGTTAAACTAGTATCCATTGGTGGACAATTTCGGGTAAAAACATAGTCAATACGAGACGCTTTTTGACCATCATTGCTATACCATGTGTATCCTTCTGTCTGGGGGTCCATTATTCTAAAACAGTCTGTCAGATTAAAGTCTTTACATAAATTTTGCAAAAGGCATGATGTTTTATCCAATTTATATTCATCCCCTGCACTTCATCTGTGAGTTCGGCTTAAAATACAATTAAAATCCCCAGCCATAATTAAAGGTGCTCTCCCTAGCAAGAGGGGTTGTACTTCTTGAAGAAGGTCATACCTGTCATTTTTATCGTTAAAGCCATACAAGTTTATGAGGTTAAATTCTTGTCCCATGAAGATCATTTTCACATACAGTAATCTTCCTTCTTTAATCACCATGTTGTCTCTAACTAGAATATGAGGGTTCTTTATTAATACCGCAATTCCATCGTTCTTATTTTGATCTGATCCACTCCATATGGATTTTTGCGGCCACATCTTTTTCCACTGAATATAACTTCTCAAAAAGGGTAAATTACATTCTTGTAGTAGTATTATGTCAGTCTTTGTTGTATTTAGAAAGGATCGTATACTCTGAGCTCTAAGCTTTGATTTCACGCTCCGCACATTTATCATTGAGAGAGTGAGGGTCATGTGTAATATTAAAAGCCACCAATACTTCATTATTGTCTACAAAAGGGGTTTGGAAAAAACAAAAGAAAACAGGTCCCGCAAGGGAACAAAGCATTTTAGTCTGTTACTTGAGAAACCATTTCCTCTTTAGTCACTTCTGATGTAGAAGGTGCTAAGATCCGGCGCCAACAAATCCCAGAAGGTCAGGTAAAATTCTATGGGGAGTCCATTGTGCCCCGGGGATTTCCCTTTTTTGAATGTTTTCAGACATGTCGTCAATTCAGAGACATTAAAGTCCTGACTTAAAAGACAACCATCTTCAATTGACCAATTTATTGAATCAACAACTTCATTTAGGGTATCGACATGTATCTCTTTCTCTTTGTATAACTCGCTATAAAACTTTTCAATTATCTCAATAATTTGCTGAGTTTTATCAGTCATACTTCCATCTTGTTTTTTCAGTTTATATATTCCTTTTCCTTTATCAACAATTTTCTTGAAAAAGTATCGGGTACATTTTCCCCCTTCTTCAATCTCCTGTTCTCTACTTCAGAAAATTACCCCTTTACTTTTAATTTCAGCGAGCTTTGCCATCTCTCTCTTTATTTCTCTAATATCTTCATTTAAATCCATCCCATATGTTTGAAGTAGAAAGTACTGTTGTAACCTTCTCTGTAATCCCATCATCCTCCTCCTTTCATCTTCTTTTTTCCTACACTCTTGAAAAACCTTTGCGTCCTTTTTTTTAACCATTTCCCACCACTGTACACGTGTATTATATAGATCTTGTAAAGTTTGCCATTGTTTATATTGCTCTCTATACAAATTTAATATACCAGTGTCTTCCAGTAGTGAACAGTTTAATTTCCAGAGACCCCTCCCTGCTGTCATTTCTGCTTGGAATGTGAGCGTACATGAAAGCATCATATGGTCTGAAAAGAAAAAAGGTTTTAAAATCATATCAATTGGAAGGCAATCACGTATAAAGGCATAGTCAATTCGGGAGGCTTTGGTGCCATCTCCGCTAAACCAGGTAAAACCCTCTTTGGTGGGATACAAGGTTTTAAAACAGTCTTTTAAATTAAAATCCTTACATAAATTTTGCAGTAAATGCGAAGTTTTGTCTACCTTATATTCTTCCTCTACCCCTCTCCTATCCATCCTACTTAGTATACAATTAAAATCACCAGCTGAAATTAAAGGGGTTCTCCCTACTAAATAGGGTTGTAAATCTTGCAATAAATCTTACCTTTCATTCCTTCCATTAAAGCCATAAATGTTTAATACATTAAAATCCTGTCCTATGAAATTTGCCTGTATAAACAATACTCTCCCATTCCTAACTACAGTATGACTTTTAACTACTAAATGCTGGTTTTTAATTAAAATTGCAATCCCATCATTTTTATTTAAATTTGATCCACTCCATATGGAGTCATACGTCCACAAGTCTTTCCAATAGGTATATCTGTCTGAAAAAGGCAATCCACATTCCTGCAACAACAACATATCTTTATTTATTTCACTAAGATAAGATAAAATTGTGAGCGGTAACTCTTGACTTTACACTCCTCACATTTATAGTTGAGAATGTAAAGTTCATCATTGAGATTAAAAATACAGATAAACTTCTTTGTTTCAGCATTTTCGAAAGGAGAATTTAAACAATGGACTAAAAAACAAACAAACAGACAAAACAAAAAAAGACATTCATTGTATCTCATATGATCGAAGTTCTTCCTTTACCTCTCTCAAGGGTAACAGAGGAGATGCATTTTCATCTACAGGATCGCCTTTTGGAGTAGGTCTTGGTCTCATTGCTTCATTCATTTTCGCATTATGTTTTGGTGTTGATTGCAATGCTACTGTTAAAAAGGAAAGCTCATTTGGTGAATTTGTCGGGAAGGACCTAACTTCATCAGAAAAAGAACTCTCTAGACCCGGTGCAAATTTACCTCTCTTTTCCAACATTACCATAGCATCGCAGGATATATCAGGAGCCGTTCTCTTTATCTGCTGGCCATCAGGCAGGGGAGAAGCATCCATACTCGCCTCCATGTCCTTGGCTTGTTCCATATCCACACTAACCTCATCTTCTGTTTGACAGTCCTCAATTTCTTCATTATTCTCGAAATTTGTTTTGCATGTGCCAACACCTCTTGTTGTGGATTACATGATTCATCATCCCCAATATTGCAGTTTGGTGAGTGATCTAAATTCCCATGTTCAGTTGGTTCAGACTCACCCACCATTTTGTGCACTGATAAGAACAGATTTTTTTTTTTTTTTATTAGTTATAAAATTTAAACACAAATTAACTTTTCAGCACATTTAGGTAAGACCAACTCGTTACACATTTTTCCATACACAAAAAAAGGCAATACATTATTAGGTGTCCAGTATTTAATCTTATACATCAAGGCAGGATTTTTCTAAAGGCAGGGGAAAAAAGAAAACAAAAAACTTCCATTTAAGTTCATAAACTATAGCTGTAACCTTCTAAACACAAATTTACTTCACAGCATGCTGTTTTACCTGAAGGATGTACCAAATTGAGATCCCGCCCCATGCTCCTTCCCACCAACCTCACCCAGAGGGCCTGTCCGTGGGAGCAGTGACCTTTTCTGTGTGGGTCTGTTTTTTTCCCCTTTCCGCATTTGCATCAGGCGATTCTTCTTTGCGGCTACACCTCATTTCCTGCTGGGTGCATTTGGCTAGTTTAAGGGCAGCCGCTGGGGGGATCTGCCTGTGCGACCTCACCAGCAAATTTCTGGTGGCCCAAAGGGCACTGTTGATTGCCACAATTGCGAACCAGGTTTCAGCATCCTGTTCTGAATTCTGAGCTTCCAAACCCAGCCCAAAAAGCACCATCTGCTCCGTTAGCATGTTTCTATCCGGGAGGTGCGGGAACTTTAGGGTGACGGCTACAGCCCACAGATCAACTGCTGCCTTGCAGCTCCATAGTAAATGGCTAACTGTCTCTGGTTGACCACAACCCGACCTTGGACATGTGCCACTTTTTGCCATTCCTCGAGCATGCATCACAGCCCAGACCGGCAGGATCTCATGGGCAACCATCCACATGAAATCTTTTAGTCTATTAGACAAAATGCTGTGATTTACATTTATCCATATTTGTTCAGCATCTTTTGGATGTGCTTTTTTAATTTTACATCTTTCTTCCCCTGCTTTTATTTGTGCCATAATATTCCGGTGATTACACAGGATTTCTACCTGTTGTTTTTCCATTTCATGCACAGTCAAAAAGGTCTTTACTACTACATAGGCTGGCGCTGTCTCAAAGGCTACCGGTCTTTTGAGATCCTGTGGCATTAAATTCAAGTATCTTAAATACAACCCCAGTTCATAATATGCCAAAGCCGTTGTCTTTTCATTTCCATTTTGTTGAAAGATCATCTTCATATGTGCCGCTACATAAGAGCTCCCCAATGTCACATATAGATCCGGTACTCCTTTCCCTCCGTTCTTTTTGTCCTTCTTTACTTCCAGCCGTCGTAAACATTCCCATTTCGTTCCCCAGAGAAAGTAAAAGATGCTCCTCTCTAAGGTCATTATCGTTTCTCTAGAAGGGAAGAACACAAGACTTGTTAGCCTTAACAAAGCCAAGATGACTAATTTAATTATTAACACTTTCCCCTCCGTTGTCAGTGTTCTCATTGACCACAAGGCAATATGTTTCTTCACCTTCTTTTTTAATTCAATCCAGTTTTGATCACCTTTTTCATCTCTATCAAACCTGATCCCTAAAATTTTTCTCTCCGACGTATCCCTCTGCCATTCTTGTCTTGTTTCATCCTTCCATGGTCCGTACATCAAGACCTGTGTTTTGGCTCTATTGATTTGTGAGCCAGATGCTTTTCCAAATCTTTCCACTAATTGAAATACCCTCGTTGCTGACTGAGTATCACGACAAACCACATTAATGTCATCCATATATAGAATACACTTGGCAGTCAAGCCACCACATCCCGGTAGCTCTATGCCATGTACTTTTTGATCATCTCTCAGCATTTGTGCTAAAGGTTCTATACATAAAACATAAAGTATAGCCGGCAAAGGGCAACCTTGTCTCACTCCCCTGCAAATTGGGATCTTTTCAGTTAATGTACCTTGTATCATTACCTGGCTGGCAATATTAGTGTATAACAACTTTATCCAGTTAATGAATTTCCCACTAAAATTCATTGACTCCAATACTCTAAAGAGAAATTCATGAGAGATCCTCTCAAAGGCTTTCTTGAAATCTAAATTTAACAACATCGTTTTTATTCCCCTAGCCTGTGTATAATTTATGATATCCCTAATCTGGAACAAACCATCGGTTATCTTCCTACCTGGTACTGCACATGTTTGGTCTGGATGTATCAGCTGTTCTAAAACCTGTGTAGTTCTATGGGCTAAAATTTTACTAAAAAGTTTATAATCTACGTTTAGCAAAGATATTGTCTCCAATTTTTCAATTCTCTTTTATCTCCTTTCTCATAAATCAATTTTACTAAGGCTGTGGTAAAAGTACAGGGTAAAGATGTCATTTTATGAAATGCATTAAATATTTCCAAAATGTCTGGAGAAATTAAATCCCAGAATGTCTCATAAAACTCAACTGGAAGTCCATCCATCCCTGGACTCTTATTCTTTCTAAATTTCTTCATACATTTTGTCAGTTCCTGTAAATTCATGTCACCATCTATATTCCCCTTTAACTGAGGCTTTTGCCTAATTGCCTTTAATACTTCTACCACTATTTCCTCTTCTATATCCTGATAATCGTACAATCTCTTATAATAGTCTTCCACTACTTTTTTAACCCTTCAATATGATTTACCACCATATCTTCTCCTTGTTTTAACTCTATTATGTCATCATGACCGTTTATAAAATTTCTTAAAAAAGTATCTTGTGCATTTTTCTCCCTGTTCTATTTCCTTCTCTCGACTCCTAATTATTATACCTTTTGCTTTTTCTTCCATTAACATTTTTATTTCTTTTTTAACTGAAATCATTTCACTATTAAAATCTAGGCCTTTTGTTTGTAAACTAAAATATACCTGTAGCTTCTTCTGAAGAGCATATCATTTTCTATCATCTATATCTTTTTTCCTTCTTCCTTCACGTATAAAAAAGGCACGCATTCTTTTCTTCACCATATCCCACCACTGTATTTTTGAACCACACAAATCCCTTAATGATCGCCAGTCGTTATATAACATCCTATATTTACATAGAATTTCTCTATTTTTTAAGAGTGAGCAGTTTAATTTCCGTACCCCTTTTCCACCTCCTTTTCCCTGTGGTAAAGCTATACTACTTTTAATTAATATATGGTCTGAAAAAAAAACAGGGAACAGTTGTATCTCCATAAGTTTACAACTTTTGATGAATACGTAATCTATGCGTGATGCGTTTTTGCCATCTGGGCTATACCAGGTGAAGTTTTGTTGTTCCAGTAAATGGTTTTTACCCACAGCTTCAAAGCCAAAATCTTTGCATAATTTCTGTAAGAGGATCGCTGATTTTTCCTTCTTAAAGTCGTTCCTGGCAATTAATCTATCTTCCTTTTCTAAAACTGTATTAAAGTCTCCACACATTATGACAGGCATTTTACCAGTCAAGTGTATTGTTAAATCCCAAAATAATTTGTATCTTTCGTCTTTCTGTGTATAACCATAAATATTCAAGATTTTAACTCTCTTCCCGTCAATTTCAATTTCGGCTACTATTGCTCTCCCATTCCTTATAATTGTATTTTTCTTTATTGTAATTTGAAAATTATTCACTAAAGTAGTCACTCCATCATTTTTATTCTCATCAGATCCAGACCACACAGACTTGTAAGGCCAATTCGTCTCCCATTTTTTATAACATTTTTGAAAAGGTAGGTTACATTCTTGTAGGCAGAAAACGTCTGCCTTTATTGTAGCCAGAAAGGAATAAATCATATGCATTCTCATCGTTGACAATATGCTTCTAACATTTATTGTAACTATTACTACCATAAATGTAATAAAAATAGTTAGCCCAATACAGTAGGTTTCTTTTTGTCTTCCCTTTTGACTCCTAAACGTCTTATTTCTGTCTTCCTTCTTTTTCCATTTCTTGTCTAGGGCTGGTCCGTTTCTGTTAGAATTTCCTGAGAAATTGGTTCATCTTTGACGATTCCCTCCTTTATAGTTCTATGAATTTTACTCGAACCTAGTTCTTCTTCCTTTTCTTCCTCTCTACATCGCATTGCACAATTCATTGTTCGTTTTTCTTGAGGGGTGGACTGTAATGCTATGTTTAGGAAAGACAGCTCATTTGGGGAATTTGATGGAAAACAATGGGACGTGTCTGTGTCGGAATCTTCTGAGCTAAGCGCAACCCTTTTTTCTACTGTGTACAAACCTTCACGCGTAGAGTCCAACGTGGTCCTTTTGCCTTGTTTCACAGGCTGTTCTATACCTGACATTTCCCCTGGAAGTTCCCCTTCTGCTTCACCGTCACGTAACGCTTTTTCTGCTTTACCTGTAGGCTGTTGCTCACTCAGCTTCATCATCGGTGGATTGATTTCTTCCACCTGTGGATGATTTTGGTCCTCGCCATTCTCATGTGTAATTTCCTCTTGTTCTCCTTCTTCCACTTGTCTTGCGGCCTTCACTCTGTTGGCAAAGGACTTTGGACAATGTCTGAACAAATGGTTATCACTTCCACAAAGATTACATGTTTTATTATTTGTGCATGTTTCCACTGTGTGGCCAACCTGTCTGCATTTCTTGCAGACCACTTTTGAACATGTCTCAACCAAGTGCCCTAATTGGCCACACCTGCGACAAACTTTTGGCTGGTTTTGGTAATAGATGTAGCCTCTGTTCTCCCCTAGCATTATCGTCTGTGGTATGTGCTTTAGGCCATAAACTCCCTGAGGGTCTGGCCACTGCTGAATTGGCACCCTCCAAGCACAATTCCATATACCATCAACATCCCTTACTTTTATCGGAGGACCTTTAACAGTACAAAATCTTCCCAACCAGATCGTGATATCTTCAGGATTAACTGTCTCATTGAATATTTTAACTATCACCATTTTGGATGAATGGTCGGTGAGTTTTTCTATATGAAAAATGGCAAATTTCTCCTTAACTTTCTCTAGTCTAAGCCAAAACTCATTCAATAGTATCGCGGACATAAAGCCCTTTCTTCTGGGGCACAGCAATAATACAGTTCAGGTCACTTGCATTGAAGCCTAACGCTTTTTGGATTAGCTTTCTGGAGAAATCAATCCGTGACATCTCAAAAGGAGAGCTGTTTTCCTCCTTAAAGAGGAAGCGGACACTCTCATGTCTCCTTGCACCAGCCGGGGTAGCAGCCATCCTGGCGGGGCGGGGGTGGACAAGTGCCCACCCCAATCAAGGAGGCCGTTAAAAACCCGAAGGAGACCCGCAGACACCTAGTCTTTTCTTACCTTCTATCGTTGTCCCGTGTGCGCAGAAACAGACACCTTAACCTCTGCAAATTGCCAACTTTCATCCACGAGTTAACTGATAAGAACAGATTTTTTTTTTTTCTTTTAATCAGTTATTTACAAATGCATAAAAGAAATTATTTCCATCACAAGAACAAAAAGAGAAGGAGTAAATATTCTTACATACAAACATAATATTCAACTATCAGAACACATTCCCTATACACAGTTCCTTTTTACCCAAAAGGAGATTGAACTGTTTTTTTTTTTTTTTTTTTTTTTCAACCAAAGCTGTTTTACCTCCTGAAAGGAGGAGCTCCCAGGATTATGTCCAGAGGGGATCCTCTCCCTTTGCTCCTTCCCTCCGTCCTCTCCCGGAGAGTCCGTCCGCCACCACAGAGATCTTTTCTGTGTGGCCCCGATTTTTCTCCCTCCGCATTCACATGAAGGCGATTCTTCTTTGTGGCAGCGCTTCTTGCCGGGTGCGCGCGGCAAGTTGCAGTGTTACCACCAGGGGGATCTGCCTTCGTGACCTTACCAGCTTGTTCCTTGAAATCCACAAAGCGTTATTGATCACTACAATTGTAAGCCACATTTTCTCAAAATTTTCTTTTTTATTTCTTTGGAACTTATTCCATATAGCACCAGCTGATCTCTAAGTAACCATTTTGCTGGAAGGTGCGGGAAGTTTGAAGAGTCGGCTAAAGCCCACAGATCTACTGCAGCATTACAGTCCCATAAGACATGTCTTACAGTTTCTGGCTGTGTACAGCCAGGTATAGGACATACATTGTTAGGGGCCATTCCTCTTGCATGCATAATGGCCCGGACTGGGAGAATCCCATGGACCACCATCCACATAAAGTCCTTCAGTCTGTTCGGCAAAACAGCATGGTTTGCATTTAGCCAAATTTTTTCAAAATCTCTATATACAGTACAAATGATTTTACATGTCTCCTCCCGTGATTTAACTATAGCATTGATGACTCGATGGTTACTAAGTGTGGTCATATCTTCTTGTTCTAGCTTATAATATTTCATAAAAGTCTTTATCATTTCATATGCGGGGGACAAATTAAAGGCCACTGGACGATTATGTTCTGTCTCAATCAACTTCAAACGTTTCAGGTATACACCAAGTTCATAATATATCAAAGCCTTAGTCCTTTCATTTCCTCCATCTTGCATCACCATCTTCATATGCAGTGCCATGTAGTATCCTCCAAGAGTGAGGTGTAGATCAGGAACATCTTTTCCGCCTTTCTTCTTCTCCTTCTTCATTATCTGTCTTTTTAGTCGTTCCCATCTTGTGTTCCATAAAAAGTAGAACATACGTCGTTCCAGTCTTAAAATTATCTCTCTAGGTGGAAAGAAAACAGCACTTGTTAGTCTCAATAAGGATATAATCACTGTTTTTATTATTAGGATTTTACCCTCCATAGTCAGAGTTCTTAAATTCCAGAAAGCAATACACTTCTTAACTTTCAAGATCAATCCAATCCAATCCAATTTTGCCTACCTCCACCATCCCTATCAAATTTTATTCCCAATATCTTTCGATTAGTATTACTTCCTCTCCAGTCTAATCTTTCCTTTTGCGTCCACGATCCATACATTAAAACTTGTGTTTTATCTCTGTTTATTTTTGATCCAGATGCTTGACCAAATCGTTCCACAACATCAAAAACCCTTTTTGCAGACCATGTCTCTACACATATTATGTTAATATCATCCATGTATAAGATGCATTTTGCTATTAGACCTTTACTTCCTGGTATTTTGAAGCCCTTTATCCATGGATCATCCCTTATTATGTGTTCCAAAGGTTCTATACATATAATGTATAGCAGAGCTGACATTGGGCACCCTTGTCTTAAGCCTCTCAAAATCTTAATGTTTTTTGTCAAAAATCCTTGGACCATAATTTGACTAGTAATATCTGTATATAAAAGTTTTATCCAGTGTATAAATCTTTCAGAGAACTTCATTTTTCCAATACCCTAATTAAATAAGTGTGTGAGATTCTATCAAAAGCTTTTTCAAAATCCAAGTTCAGCATCATAACTTTCATGCTGCGATCTTGTGTAAAATGTATAATGTCTCTTATCAAAATTAAACCATCTGTAATCTTCCTTCCTGGAACAGCACGTTTGATCTGGATGTATCACCTGCTTCAAAACACTGGTCACTCTGTTAGCTAAAAGCTTACTAAAGAGCTTACAGTCTACATTCAATAATGAAATTGGTCTATAATTCTTTAATTCAGCCTTATCGTCCTTTTTATATATTAACTTGACTAGAGCTGTTGTAAAGCTCTCTGGCAATCGCGTCATTGTATTGAATTCACTAAAAATTTCTAAAAGGTCCGGGTCTACAAGATCCCAGAAGGTTGCATAATATTCAATCGGGAGCCCATCTATCCCTCGACTCTTTCTTTTTCAGAAGGATTTCATACATTTTGTCAGTTCAGTCACATCAAAATCCCATTCAAATACGTTCTCATCCTGTACCTCTTTTGCAATTCTCTGTAGCGTCTCTGTTACTATTAAATCCTCTATCGGCTGAAAACTGTACAAATCTCTATAATAATTCTCCACTATTTCCTTTAAACCTTCAATTTCATTTACCATATTCCTATCCTTATGTTTTAATTCTATTATTTCATCACTTCCTTCCATCACTTTTTTGAAAAAGTATCTTGTGCACTTTTCCCCTTCTTCAAATTCTTTTTCTCTGCTTCTAATTATTATTCCTTTTCCTTCCTCTTCTGCTATATTCTTCATCTGTTTTTTGATCAGAATCATATCCTCATTAAAGTCTAGACCTTGTGTCTGCAATCTATAATAACTCTAATCTTTTTTGTAGAATTAGCATTTTTTTTTCTTATCTTTGTTTCTCTTTTTCTTTCCTTCATATATAAAAAAGCTGCGCGTTCTTTTCTTTATCATTTCCCACTATTGCAATCTAGATTCGCATAGCTCTCGTATTGTATGCCAATTCATTTGAACAATTTCAAGATCTTCTAATAAAGCGCAATTTAATTTCCAGCAACCCTTCCCATATATTCTATTTTCAGATAAGGATAAAGTACATTGTATCATTACATGATCTGAAAAGAAAACCGGAATCAGTCGGGCATTTAAAACTCGACACAGTCTTATTAAAAAAATGATCTATACGTGATGCTCTTTTCCCATCAGCACTATACCATGTAAAAACCTGTTGGTCAGGGTATGTGCTTTTAACAATATCTTCTAACCTAAAGTCCTTACATAATTTCTGTAAAAAATAAGACGTCTTATCTCCTTTAAAATCTTCACCTGTATTTTTCCTATCCTCCTTTCTTAAAACACAATTGAAGTCCCCACACATAACCAGAGGCATTCTTCCAACTAAATATTGTTCTAAGTCACAAAATAGCTTATATCTATCCTGTATTTCATTATCTGCATAGATATTTAGGATTTTTACGTTTTTCCCCGCATAACTTACTTCCGCCATTAAAGCTCTACCATCTCTAATAACTTTGGTTCTCTTTATATTTAGTCGTGAACTATTTACCAATATTGCCACTCCATCATTTTTATTTTCATCAGATCCTGACCATATTGATTTATAGCGCCACTTGACTTCCCATCTGCTATGATTTTTTGATATGGCACGCCACATTCCTGCAGGCAGATTACATCCGCCTCAATATTCTCTAAAAAGGGAAAAGATACACTGCGCTCTCAACATCGATAATATGCTCCTTACATTTATTGTGGCTATAGTGAGCATCATCACTAAAATAATGACAAATCTATAATCCATTTTTAATTTACACATTTATAACTTTTTTTCTCACTTCTATGCCCTCTTTAAATAAAGGACAGATTTTCCAAGAAAGGGTTTTTTTTTTACAATTCATTACTTTTCAAAGAGCTTTCTGTATTTCTTGCAAGGTCAATTCTGACTTTATTTCCATGTCTCTTTCTGCCCCTTGCTCTGAAGGAGCCATCTCCAGTTCGCCTCCTGGTTCTACTCTGATTCTCATTGCCTCATTCATCGTCCTTCTCTCCTTTGGAGTTGATTGTAAGGCAATTGTCAAAAAAGACAATTCATTTGGTGACTTCATGGGAAAGCATCGTGAGCTATCAATTTCTGAATCATCAGAACTTTCACCATACCGACCTCTCTTTTCCACAAGATCTTATCCCTCCAGAGAGGATTCCGGGACTCCTCTCTTACCCTGTTTTAAATCTGTCCTCATATCACAATCATCCTCCTGTCTATCAATTCCTTTATTCAGACTAATGTCAGACTCACCTTTGCTTACTTGTGAGTCATTTTCAGATTCTCCAGATTCAAGGTCACGCTCTCGTGATTCACTTGACATACCTGTTACTTGTTCCTCAATCACCTCTTCTCTCAAAGGGTCAATCACCTCACAGAGTGTCAAATTAGGCCGATTACTCACAATGCTTGCCTTCTCTTCTTTTTCCTCCTCTCTCCTTGCTGCCTTCAGCCTGTTTGCAAAAGACCTGGGACAGTTTCGAAAGAGGTGGTCGTCTTTTCCACATAAATTGAAGGTTCTGTTGTTTGTACAATTTTCCACTGTATACCCTATTTGTCTGCACTTTCTACACATCACCCGTGTACATACCTCCACCAAGTGCCCTTGTTCCCCACATCTACAGTATTCCTTTGGTTGTCCTTGATAATATATACAACCTCTGTTCTCACCCAATACGATCATTTGCGGTATGTGTTTCAAACCATTATAGCCTTGTGGGTCCTGCCATTGCTGTACGGGTACCCTCCACGCACAGTTCCAAATCCCATCTATGTCCCGTACCTTCACCGGTGGTCCTTTAACTGTGCAAAATCTTCCTAGCCATAGTTTTATATCTTTTGGATTTACAGTTTCATTAAACATTTTAACAATCACCATTTTCGACATGTGGTCAGTCAATTTTTCCACCTGAAAGATGGAGAACTTTTCCTTCATTTTATCAAACCTCAACCAAAATTCCCTTAACTTTGCCGCTGTCATGAAGCTCACATCAAAACCCTTTTTCTGAGGGAGCGCAATAATACAGTTTGTCATCTGCCGTGAAATTTAGAACCTTCTGGATTAGCTTCCATGAAAAATCCAATCTCGACATTTCAAATGTTATCCCATTTTCCTCTTTAAAGAGGAAACGTACACTTTGGTGTCTTCTGACACCTGTATGGGGAGCTGCCATCCTGGTGGGGGGGGAAACCCACCCAACACAGGAGGGTCCTATGTAAATTACGAAAGGAACTTTTACCTACCTGTAATGATCCTTTACCTTTTCAAGAAGAAAAAAACCTAGATATTGGTATTTTACTATATCATTTATTAGTACATATATTAATCACACACACTGGATTAATGGTCACATTATATATTATTTGTCACTTATATTGTCACTCACACACTGGAACACTGCATGCCTTAGGTGAGTGGAAAGGACTAAGGCCTCCTAAGCCAGGGCCTTGGGTTTTTTCCACTAGTAGAACTGCACTCATTCATATTTAGAGGCTCACCTTTGTACACAGTGCACTTTTGACACAGCATTGCCAGTGTGGAGGTCTGGTAGCGGGGAGTGTGTGTCCTGAAAAGGGGAGTTGAAGTCCCACCTGAGCTACTGTTATAATGTAAGGGAGAAATTGTGTATTGAGATAAGGCCGCCCTAAAAGTGTTTCTTATAATGTGAAAACATGGATAGAAGTGCTCCGGTGGGAGGTATTTTCACGTGGGAAAAGTTGTTTGTTTATGACAGCCCAGATAACAGTCATGGAGCCATTGCATGAGGATCGAACTAGTACGATACATAGTGGATTGGGAGCATCCTTCTATGGCCATTGTTCCTGATAACAGCAAGGGGAGGTGCGAGTTTGGGCGATAAAAGGCAGAGGCAAGGTTGGGAGAGGGCTTCTCTTTTTGGCTCTATTGGGCTCCTTTTAGTGCACTTTTTGCTCTTCCTATCTCCTTTGTAACGGCTCCAAGGGCACACACTCCCGGGAGGGCTTTTTGCTTTCTTGTGCTTTGTTTAACTTTGTGCTTCAATAAATTCTGGAAACGAAACCTGCTCATCTCCAGTGAGTTTTTGTAAAATGTGGAATTACTATCAAGGTGCATTTGTTTTCATTGGTCTCACTTCCGCCTGGTAAGAGGAGCAGCGGGAGAGAGCCGCAACCACGACCCGACATCACCACACCATGTTACTAAACAAAAGTTAGTTCTAAAACTTTCAGGTAAGCATGAAATCTTTTCAAATTCATTAAATACTTCTAATAAATCTGGTGGTATCAAATCCCAAAAAGCTAAATAGAACTCCACAGGGAGGAAAAACTCCAGGTGGAGATGGCCTTTCTTAAAGGACTTCAGACAGTTTGTTAATTCAGCCATCCCAAATTCTTCCACAAAGGAATCTCTCGCTTCAATATGAAAGGTTAATTTTTTTAGAATTACATCTGCACTACCATCTTCAATTGGTCTAGCTTTATATAAATCACAATAATAATCTTCTATAATTGCCTTTAAACCTTCTAAATCTTTTCTAATACTACCATCTTGTTTCATCAAAGCAGACATGGCTTCTCCTTTATCTACAATCTTCCTAAAAAAATACCTCGTACATTTTTCTCCTTCCTCCAATTCTCTTTCTCTGCTTCTAATAATTATTCCTTTACCTTCAATTTCAGCGAGTGTCTTCATTTCTGTTTTTATATTTTTTATTTCCTGACTGAAGTCTAAACTGTAATTTTGCAACCTAAATAGACACTGTAACCTTTTTTGTAATTGTCGCATTCTTTTCATTTCCTTCATTTTCTGTATCACACCAGCTCTTTTAAAAAAAATACAAGTTCTTTTTTTAATTAACTCCCACCATTGTATTTTGGAGTGACATACATCTTTTAGGGTACGCCAATTTTCATAATATTGTTTATAATGAGTCTTTACAGCGGACTCTTCAAGAAGGGAACAGTTTAGTTTCCAAAGACCGTTCTCTCAAGGACATCTTGTATTTTGGGTTTCAGGTAAGGAAAAGATACTTAATAACATAAGATGATCTGAGAAGAAAACAAGACTTATGGTAAAATGTGATACTGTATAATCTTTCGTAAACATGAAATCGATCCGTGAGGCTTTTATCCCATCATCACTATACCAAGTGAAAGCAGGTTTCTTTGAGGGTAAACTTTTTGAAGCATCATTTAATTTAAAATCTTTACATAAATTCGCAAGAAAATGTGACGTTTTGTCCATCTTATATTCTTCTGTAAGACCTTTTCTATCTTTCGTGTCAAGAATACAATTAAAATCACCACATAAAACGATGGAAGTCATTCCGATCAGATGAATTTCTAAAGTTTGAAAAAGCTTATATCTTTAATTCTTATCGTTATGTACGTATATATTAAATAATTTAAATTCCAGGCCCATAAAGGTAAAATATACTAACAAGATTCTACCATCTCTAATAAGCTTACTCTTCTTAATCCTTATCTGTGGATTTTTAACTCAGATAGCTATTCCATCACTTCTATTTTCATTTGACCCACTCCATATGGATTCATGCATCCACATTTCTTTCCATCTATGGTAATTTTGGAGGTACGGTAAACTACATTCTTGTAAACAGATAACATAAGCTTTTATCGTTTTCAAATATGACATTATACTTTGTGCTCTCAAAGGGGATTTTATACTTCTCACATTTATTGAAGCAATAGTGAGAGCCATCGCCAGTGAAAGGAAAAAAAGACATATTTTCCATACAAAGTACTTTTTGAAGAGAGGTTCAAGTCTTTTCTCCTATTTCTTGTGAAAATAGTTCTGTTTTAGGTTCTTTCAGCATCTCAGAGTCAAAATCTGGAGGAGCAAACTCCTGTTCTGCATGTCTGCCTGGATCTCTAAGGCGTAATGCTTCATTCTGTTCTGAGTGCACCTCAATCTGATTACTTGGAGAACTCCTTTGAACTGTGTAAGAACTTCATGAAGGTGTTTATCGATAAGGTTGCTAGCATTAGGGCACTCATTAGTTCTTCCTCCTATGACCTCTCTATCCCTGTCACTTGCCCGGCTGTTTTTGACCAGTTCGAGCCTGTCACTCCGTCGTCCCTGCGGGAAATCATTGGTCATATGAAGCCTGCTGGGTCTCCAAATGACCCCTTGACACCTCGCCTTTTCAAGGAGGTTTTTCCCACTTTGGCATTTTACGTGCTTAGTATTATTAATGGGAGCTTAGCAAAGGGTATAGTCCCTGCTTGTCTTAAGAAGGCTGTTGTGACCCCACTCATTAAAAAACCTGGCCTAGACTCCTCTCAACTTTCCAATTTCAGGCCGATTTCTAAACTCCCTTTTATTTTAAAAATTCTAGAGAAGATTGTCTACTGCCAGCTCAGTTCATTTTTAGATAAGTATGACACCCTAGAAGACTTCCAGTCTGGTTTTAAATCCCGCCACAGTACTGAGTCGGCACTGCTGCGGGTTTTTAATGACATTCTCTTAGCCACAGATGATGGTCATTGTGTTGCTTTGGTCCTGTTGGACCTAACAGCGGCCTTCGATACTGTGGACCACCAGATCCTCCTGTCTCGACTGGAAAACTGGGTGGGCATTAAGGGTGTGGCTTTAGATTGGTTTCGATCCTATCTGTCAGAGAGAAGTTTTTTTGTTCGTATTGGGGCTGCTGAATCTTGCGTAGCACCCCTTACATGTGGGGTGCCCCAAGGCTCTATTCTTGGTCCTCTCCTCTTCTCTCTCTACCTACTTCCGATGGGATCAATTCTCAGAAAGCATGACATCGCATTCCACCTTTATGCTGATGACTGCCAAATTTATGTGCCTCTCAAGCAGCAAAATGCATATTCTGCTAACCATCTCCTCGAGTGCATTGGAGAAATCAAGGCATGGCTGTCCACTAACTTTTTGCACCTAAATGATAAAAAGACAGAGGTGTTGCTGCTTGGGCCCAGTGATACTTCAAAAATGACTATTGACCTGGGTCCCTTAACTCAACATCTTACTAAGACAGCAACAAACTTAGGTGTGAAGCTGGACAGTGAACTCAAACTTGATGCCCAAATTAAGTCAGTAGTCAAGTCCAGCTTTTATCAGCTAAGACAACTGGCCAAAGTTAAACCATTTCTTTCTCAGCATCATTTTGAGATTTTAATCCATGCTTTTATTACGACTCGCTTAGACTACTGCAATGCACTTTATGTTGGGCTCAGTCAGACACTGCTTGCCCGGCTCCAGATGGTCCAAAATGCTGCTGCACGGCTTTTAGTTGGGGTCAAAAAACGTGAGCACATTTCTCCGATCTTGGCCTCACTTCATTGGCTCCCAGTTCATTTTAGGATTGATTTTAAAATCCTTTTATTTGTTTTTAAATGTCTTCATGGCCTCGCCCCGTCATATCTGTCAGATCTGCTCCACCTGTACGTTCCTTCACGTTCACTCAGGTCAGCTGATCTGGCACTGCTGGCTGTTCCAAAGACAAAGAGGAAGTCCAGAGGTGACCGCGCTTTTTCAGTTGCTGCCCCAAAACTGTGGAACGATCTTCCTTTGCACATTAGGCAGGCTGACTCACTCTCTGCTTTTAAGTCCTCTCTTAAAACACATTTTTTCTTATTGGCTTTTAACTCAGTTTGAGATGTTGGTTTTCTTTGTTTATTTTCTTAGCTGTGGTTTTATTTATTTATTTATTTATTAATCCTTTCCTTATCTTATGGCTGTGTTTTGTTTGTCTGTGCTTAGATTTGTACAGCACTTTGGCCAACTGCATTTGATTTTAAAGTGCTTTATAAATAAAGTTGATTGATTGATTGATTGATTCATTGATTCATTGTCCTTCTTTCTTTTGGAGTTGACTGTAAATCTATTGTCAGAAAAGATAATTCGTTTGGTGAACCAATCAGAAATTTTCTTGATTCATCAGAAGCAGTATCGTTTGCACTGTCTGTATATCTCCCTTTCTTTTCTGTAACATCCTGAGATTCCAAGGATGATTCAGGCACCAATCTTTTCCCCTGTTTTAACTCCATGAAAAACTCAGGAACCAGAATTTACTCTTCTTCCTCTAAATCTTCACTTACCTCTAAATCCTGTGCTACATTGTCCAAAGTGGGTTTAATTGCCTGTTGCAACTGACCTGGCCCATTAGGTTCTTGTACATTAATTGCCCTGCTGGGCAGGGAAGATGAAGACTCCGGCTGAGGGCAATTAAGTTGAATGTTTGTTTCACTTGACACACTAATTGCACTGCTGGGTGGGGGAGGTGGAAGCTCCAGCTGTGGGCAATTGTGTTGATTATTTGCGTCGTCTGTCGTTTTTGGTCTTTCCCCTTGTCTTCTTGATGCCTTCAATCTGTTCGCAAAGGACTCAGGACAGTTACGAAATAGATGATCTCCTTTACCACATAAGTTACACAATTTTGCATTTTGACATGTTTCTACAGTGTGCCCCTTTTCCCTGCATTTCGTGCATATCACCTGTGTGCATGCCTCCACCAAGTGTCCGTGTTCACCACATTTTCTGCATGTTTTTGGTTGTCCTTGATAATATACATAGCCCCTGTTCTCACCTAAAACTATCATTTGTGGTAATTGTTTCAAACCCTGAAAGCCTTGAGGGTCCTGCCACTGCTGTATTGGTATCCGCCAAGCACAATTCCATCAACATCTCGTACTTTCAGCGGTTGTCCTTTCACTGTACAAAAACGGCTTAACCATTTACTAATATCCTCAGGGTTCACCGTTTCATTAAACATCTTAACTATTACCGTTTTCAAAGCATTGTCTGACAGTTTTTCCACATGAAAAATGGAGAACTGAGTTTTTACATTCTCAAATCTTGTCCAAAATTCTCTTAACAAAGTTGGAGTCTGGAAACTTACATCAATCATTATATGGCAGGGTGATAATACAGTTCAAGTCATTTGCAGAGAAGTTCAATACTTTTTGAATAAGTTTCCTTGAAAAATCTAGCCTTGACATCTCAAACAAGTTACCATCCTCTTCCTTAAAAAGGAAATGCACACTATGGTGTCTTCTTGTACCAGCAAAGGAAATCGCCATCCTGGCGGGGGGAACAAGCCACCCGGCTCAGGAGGTCGAGCACGAAAAGAAACCAAAAAAAAAGTACTCTTATTTTTCTCCTTCCTCCAAAACACCTGCAAAAGAAAAGAAAGAAAATTTACCGCAACAAAGATATAGGAATTCTCCACCTTCCAAGAGGGCCGCCTTCCCGCCTGATAAGAACAGATTTTATTATTTTATTAGTTGTACAAGAAGACAGGTACACACATCAAAAGCGCATTATATATACATATTTACAAAATAAAGTTGTTCTTTCAACGTGCTAAGAACTTTTGTCCCATGTCTAAATGTTCATTTTATCCAAAAAACATTTGTTGATTGTAGTACCGTCTTAATTTCTTATTTTTTTATTCTTTGTGGTTGCTCAGTGGAGTTCCTCCCCAAAGCTCCTTCCCTCCGGCCTCTCCCGGAGAGTTCGGCCGCAGCTGCTGTGTCCTTTAACATGGGACGGTCGTTTCTTTTACCACTGAGGTTCACAGGCGATTCTTCTTTGTGTCGTTGCCTTGCCTGATGTTTAAGGTTAAACGCAGCACCAACACTGGGGGGATCTGCCTGTGCCTCCTTACCCACAAGTTTCTCGAGATCCAGAGTGCTTCGTTTATTGACACTATGGACAACCACATTTGTCCAAAACAGTCTTCATCCATTTCCTGTTTGCACAGACCATATAGCACTAGGTGCTGATCTAGGATCTCACTTGTTGGGAAGTGTGGTATTTTCCTTGAAACAACCAGCGTCCACAGGCTCACAGTGGCTTCGCACTCCCATAACAGATGTCGTATCGTTTTGGGCTTCCCGCAGTTTGGCCTGGGGCATCGTGCATTCGATGTCATGCTTCTTGCATGCATCACGGCCCGAGCTGGGAGGACTCCATGAGCGATTAACCACATCAGGTCTCGTAATCTGTTCGACAAACATAAGTGATTTACATTTCGCCAAATTTTACTATAGTCAGCAGTAGAACACTCTTATTTTACATATCTCATCATTTCCTTTGATGTATTTCATTATCATGCGATGATTTTTCAAAAGTTGCTGTTGATCTTCTAAATTAAAGTGTCTTATAAAGTATTTAATATTTGCATAAGTCGGAGATAAATTAAACGCTACAGGTCTTTTTTGTACAATCTCAGTCAATTTTAGATACCGTAGATATCCTCCAAACTCATAATAAATTAGAGCTCTCCTTCTGTCTTCATTAATCAAATTAGTAGCCATTCTCACGTGGAGTGCAGTATGATAACTTCCTAGAAAGGAATATAAATCTGGGAGTCCTTTTCCTCCTTTTTCCTTGTCAATCTTCATCACACTTCTCTTCAGCCTTTCCCATCTCGAGTTCCATATAAAATAGAAGATTCCGCATTCCAATCTGCCTATGATGTCTCTAGGGGGTATAAAGACAGCACTCATTAGTAACATTAGTGGTAGGATAACTACCTTTATTATTAGAATTTTGCCTTCAAAAGTTAGATCCCTTAATCTCCAATAATCCAATCTTTTTTTAATTTTGGATTGCACATCTAGCCAGTTTTGTCTTCCTTCACCATTTTTATCAAATTTTAAACCTAGTATTTTCCTCTCCGCATTTCTTTGAATTCCTTGTATTTCTCCTTTTATTTTACTAGTTCCATATAATAAATATTTAGATTTCTATTCAATTTAGATCCAGATGCTTTTCCATAAGTGCTTGCCAATTCCAAGGTTTATCCAATTGACGCAGTATTTCTACATATTACGTTTATGTCGTCCATATATAACACACATTTAACTTCTAAATTTTCACTGCCGGGGATTATGAAGCCATTTATATGTCTTTCATTTCTTATCATTGCAGCAAAAGGTTCTACACTTAAAATGTATAGTAAGGCCGATAGGGGGCAGCCTTGCCGAACACCACTTTTTATTTCGATTTTCGTTGTCAGAGTATTGTTTATTATAAACTGACTCGTATTTTCTTTATACAATACCTTTAACCAAGAAATGAACTTTTTCAGAAAGTTCATTTTTCCCAACACTTTAAATATATATTCGTGTGATAACCGGTCAAAGGCTTTCTCAAAGTCTAAATTTAGTATAAACGTTGGAGTTTGTCTTATGTTTGTAAAGTGCATAATGTCTCTTATCAATATAAGCCTGTCTGTAATTTTCCTTCCAGGTACTGCTGTCATGTGTCAGCTGTGTGGCAGGTAAGAAGGGGACCCCAAGGCAGACGAGGGTAGTGGATAAACAGGCTTTATTGGGCAGGGTGCAGGATGGAACCAGGAACAAAACCAGAAACTCAGAACCAGGACAACAGGGAATTACAGAGGACCACAGCAGGGGAGCGAACGACATAGAAACAGCATCAACGACGCGACGAGGACAAAGTGAAAACACAGACAATATAAACACAGCAGGTAATGGGCAAATGGGAAACAGCTGGGAGGGAAACACAGGAAGCAAAACTAAACCCAAAGCTCACAGACAAAAGACCTACCAAAATAAAACAGGAAAGAACCTAACACACTGGCTTAACACCTGGGAAAACAGACACCGACAGATAACTGACACCAGCACAACAGAACCCAGGGGAACAGAAGCAGTGAAACCATAACAAAACAGAACTAAATCACCGGAACATAGAATACTGGGCCACCGGCCCAGGACCATGACAACTGCACATGTTTGATCTGTATGAATGAGATTTCTTAAGGGTGTTATTCTGTTTGCTAGTATCTTGCTATAAAGTTTGCGATCTATATTCAAAAGCGAGATAGGACGCCAGTTTTTCAAATCCTTATGATCTCCTTTTTTAAATATCAAGGAAACCAAAGCTGTTCTAAAGCTTTCAGGTATCATTTCTGCTTCATCAAATTCATTAAATAATTCCAACAGGTCAGGTGCTATTACGTCCCAAAAGGTTAGGTAGAATTCTATTGGAAGCCCATCTGCCCCTGGAGTTTTACCTTTTTTAAATTCTTTTGCACACTTTGTCAATTCCGTTATATTAAAAGGTTCCACTAGCTTACTTCCATCTTCTAAATGTCGTTCTAAGTTTTTAACTACCTCTTCTGCTATTTTTTGTTCAATTGGCTTCTCTTTATATAGCTGTCTATAGTATTCTTCAACAATTAATTTTAGATCTTCGTAATCTTTTTTTTTCAATATTTTCACTGTCTCGTAGTGCAGACATGTATGCTCTCTTACTTACAATCTTTTTAAAAAAATACCTAGTACATTTCTCATCATCTTCTATTTTCTTTTCTTTAGCCCTCATCATTATCCCTCTTGCTTCTTCTTCTATTAAAATCTTCATATCTTTTTTAGTCTCTTTTATCTCTTCACTACAATCTATATTTTGGTTCTGTAACCTGAATAACGTTTGTAGTCTTCTTTGTAACTTACACATTTTACTTCTTTCTTTTCTTCTCTTCTTTTTTCCAATATCTATAAAAAACCTTTTTTGTTCTTTCTTTTATTAGTTCCCACCATTGTATTTTTGAATTACACAAGTCCTTCAGGGTTTTCCAGTTTTCATAACATTTTTTAAATAATGACTTTGTAATTTCATCTTCTAAAAGAGTACAGTTTAGTTTCCACATGTTTTTCTCTTGGGCGTCAATCGGTAGTCTTTTTCCTTTAAATGAGAAGGAGCTTATCAACATTGAATGGTCGGAAAAGTAGACTGGTTTGAGAACATAATTTTCAATTTCACAGCCTCTTGCAAGCATAAAATCAATTCTCGAAGCTTTCATTCCATCTTCACTATTCCATGTGTAGAGATTTTCCTTTGTGGGTGAGCTCTCAGCGCTATCCACTAACTTGAAGTCTCTACACAACTTTCGTAAAAGGTGCGATGTTTTATCAAGTTTCACTTCATCCATCATTCCTTTTCTATCCCCTTTTTCTAATATACAGTTAAAGTCACCACAAATAATTATAGGTGCCAAACCTAACATATTAGCTTCCAAACTTTGGAATAGTTTGTATTTCTCATTTTTGTCTGCATAACCATACACATTTATTAGTTTAAGTTTTTGTTCAGCATATTTTATATCTGTCGTTATCATTCTACCATCTCTAATTATCTTGTGTTTTTCTATTTTGACTAGTGGATTTTTGATCAGGATACCTACTCCATCATTTTTATTTTCATTGGATCCACGCCATATGGAATCATATCCCCATATATCATTCCATTTATTGTAATTTTTTTGAATATGGCAAATGACATTCTTGTAAACAAACAATGTCTACTTTTTCATTCTTTAGGAAGGATATTATACTTTGTGCCCTTATCGTTGATTTTATTCCTCGTACATTTACTGAAGCAATGGTGAGTGACATTTTAATTGTAAATAGGAGCAGACAAATTCTCACATTCATTTTTATTTAAGGTTTACAGAGGAACACACAGGCAACTCTAAACCTATTAGCTGAAACAGGAACCGTTTCAGGTTTGCTTATTCTCGTCTATCTCTCGTGACATTAATTCCATCTTCACCTCTTTTAACAGGTTTGTTTCTTGTTCAATAGATTTTTCCTTTTCCGTGTGTAAAGTTTTGCCTCTTGGTCTTAAAGCCTCATTCATAGTTATTCTTTCTTTAGGAGTAGATTGCAGGTTTATTGTTAAGAAGGATAGTTCATTTGGGGAGTCATCTGGAAATTCTCTCGATTCGTCTAAGTCTGAATCGCTATTATCACCCATATATCGTCCCTTTTTTTCTATATTTTCCTCTGTTTCCAGAGGAGATTCTGGCACCATCCTTTTCCCTCAGTTTCCTTCCATCCATTTTTCTGTATATTGTTTTCTTCTAACACTCTCATCTTCTACTTTTTCACTTACCTCTGAATTTCTTTCTGATGGAGCAGTACCTTCTTTCAGCTCTGCCTGTATTTCTTCACAAGTTTCCTGTTTAGAATCTACACAGACATATTTCCTGTTTATCTGTCATTTCTTGGATTGGGACCAAGTCTATTACCTGCAGAGGTGCATTTCTTTCCTCAGTCTGAGCACCTGTGTCTTGTGTCCTCATCTCATTATCCCGGGTAGGGGTAATGAGTTCCAGCTGCATACCATCAGGTTGATTGCTTGTTTCGTCTTCTTCCCCTGGTTTCTCTGTTTGGCGTCTAAGCTTTTAACCTGTTTGCAAAGGATTCTGGACAGTTTTGAAATAAGTGATCATTTTTGCCACATAAATTGCATACTTTGCCAGTTTTACATTCCTCCACCATGTGACCTCTTTCTCTACATTTTGTACAAAATACCACTGTGCACGCTTCGACCAAATGTCCATATTCTCCACACCTCCTGCATGTCTTTGGCTGTCCCTGATAATAAACATAACCTCTATTTTCACCCAGTACAATCGTTTCTGGTAGTTGTCTCAGTCCTTGGTATCCCTGTGCATCTTGCCACTGTTGTACTGGAATGCGCCATGCGCAATTCCATATTCCATCCACATCACGTACTTTTGAAGGCTGTCCTTTTACTGTACAAAAATGGCTTAACCACTTACTAATGTCCTCAGGATTCACAGTTTCAGTAAACATTTTTACTATCACTGTTTTCAATGCATTATCTGACAGTTTTTCCACATTGAAGATTGAGAACTGAGTTTTTGCATTTTCATATCTTGTCCAAAACTCTCTTAACAAGGCCGCAGTCTGGAAGCTTACATCAAAGCCTTTGTTGTATGGTAGCGTAATTAAACAATTCAAGTCATTTGCAGAAAAGCTCAATGTCTTTTGAATGAGTTTTCTCAAAAAATCTAGCCTTGACATTTCAAACAAATGTCCATCTTCTTCTTTAAAAAGAAAGCGAACACTATGGTATCTTCTTGTCCCAGCATGTGTCGGGTGGCTCGTTCCCCCGCCAGGATGTGGCTGGGGAACGAGCCACCCGACACAGGAGGTCGTGCACAATAGGAAAGCAAAAGGGTTGTACTCACTTGTTTTTTTCCTTTTCCTGAACCACCTGTCAAGAAAAGAGAGAAAATTTACCGCACCAGTACTATAAGGATTCTCCACCTTCCAAGAGGTCCCCCTTGCCGCCTGATAAGAACAGATACTACACTTGATCTTAGCCAAAAGGCCGCTCAAAGTGCCTTCATACAATGTGTCTCACTCGCCCATTCACACTACGCGCTAAGTGCTGATCATCCAACATTTGCGCGCACATTCACACTCCGACGAACACACTTGGAGCACGTCGGGGCTCAGTACCATGCCCGAGGATACTTTGATGTTAAGACTTGCGCGGCCAGGGACGTGCTTTTATTCCTATTCCTGGCAGTGATTATTCCCGTGCCGACATTGTTGCAAAACAGCCGAGAGGCCTTCACAAATGGCTGAAATGACAATAAAGGTTTTGGCCAGGAGAGCGAGGTGGGGTGGGGTGGGGGGGGCTATTGTGTGCACACGAAGCCTCGATAAACGAACCTTTCCTTGAACCAACTGGATGGAAAGCTTCACGAGACTTCCGCCGCCCGTAGCTGAAGATGACCGCAAACGGCCTCGACTTTTTGCTTTTCCACAAGGTCAGCGGAGAGGGCACTGTTCCCGGAGGCGCTGCAATACCGGGTCGATGCGTGGAGCGGACGGAGGGAGCCCCTTATTCGGCTCCCTGTTTTAAAAACGCGTTTAATATGTATCAGATATTAAACTGATAAGAACAGATTTTTTTTTTTTTCATTTTATTTACAGATATTTACAACAAAAGATAATAAAAAACATAATTTGTCTTTTCACACATTCTTGAATATAAGAACAAGTATGGCACACGAACGATAAAACACAGGAAGGCACTCAGAAAATCTCAAAAATAATCAATATTTTTCTATAGGACATTCTTTTTAAAATAGATAAAAAAAAAAAACTGTTTTATCTATTTAATACATGATTTGTGCCCGAGAGGTTAAGATCCTCCCCTCTCGCTCCTTCCCTCCTTCCTCACCTGGAGAGCTCGGCTGCAGCAGCATTGACCTTTTCTGTGTAGCATTGTTTTGCTCCCTCCGCATTCACGCAAGGCGATTCTTCTTTGTGGCATCCACTCGTCCATCGCCTGGTGCCTAGGGCAATTTGGAGTGATGCTACGGGGGGGATCTGCCTTTGTGACCTTACCAGGAGGTTTCTTGTGGTCCATATCGCACTGTTTATGGCTACAATGGTGAGCCATATTTGTTTCTGTGCTTCCTTACTGAATTTCTCCAATCCTGAACCATATAGCACCATTTGTTCGGTTAAGAACACTTTTGCTGGTAAGTGCGGAAATTTTTGGGAGTCTGCAATGGCCCACAGGTCCACTGCTGCCTCACATACCCATAGCAGATGGCTTACAGTTTACGGTTGATTACAACCCGGTCTTGGACAGGTATCTTTTTTCGCCATTCCCTGTGCATGCATAACAGCCCGAACTGGGAGGATCTCGTGGGCAATCATCCACATGAAGTCCTTTAATCTATTTGAGAGGATAGGAGAGTTTATGTATGACCATGTAGTTTTCCAATCATTATTTGCAAGTTTTTTTATTTTGCATATTTCTTCCTGTGTTTTAACATGTGACATAATAATTTTATGATTGCATAAGGTTTCAGCTGGTTCTTGTTCTAAGTCAAAGTCCCTTAAAAAACTTTTTATAGTTTTATAAGCAGGCGACAAATTAAAGGCTACTGGTCGCTTCAAATCCCTTGACAAAAGTCTCAGTTGTCTCAGGTACATTCCCAATTCGTAATAGGTTAAAGCTTTTGTCTTTGCATATCCTTTTTCTTGTGTCAAGATCTTTAGATGAGTTGCAACGTAGCAACTTCCCAACGTCAGATAGAGGTCAGGGACACCCTTTCCTCCGTTCTCTTTGTCCTTCTTCATATTTGATCTCTTCAGTCGTTCCCACTTCGTGTTCCATATGAAATAGAAGAGGATCCGTTCCAGGCTTCTTATCACTTCTTTATGAGGAAAAAAACAAGACTTGTTAGACGTAATGTTGCTAGGATCACAGCTTTTATTATTAACACTTTCCCTTCTATTGTCATTGATCTCATTGACCAATAGGCAATCCTTTTTTTAATTTTGTTCATTATTTCAGTCCAATTCTTCTTACCATGACCCTCTTTGTCGAATTTTATTCCCAAAATCTTTCTATCTGAGGTATATTTCTTCCATTCTCTCTTTTCTTCTTCCTTCCATGGTCCATACATTGTGATTTGTGTTTTTTCTCTATTTATTTTGGATCCCGATGCGTATCCAAATCTATCTACCAAGTGAAATACTCTATTAACCGAATATGGGTCTAGACAAATCAAATTTATATCATCCATGTATAAAATGCATTTTATTGTCGCTCCATGACAGCCTGGCAGTTCAAGGCCTTTTATGAATCGGTCTTTCCTTATTATTTGCGCTAAGGGCTCGATACATAAAATATATAAAAGAGCTGACAAAGGGCAGCCTTGTCTCACTCCTCTTTGAATTTTTATTCTTCTTGTCAGTGTTCCTTGTACCAAAATCTGACTTGTCATATCGGAGTATAGTAGTGTTATCCATTTAATAAATTTCATTGGGCAATCTACTCTGTTCAGTGTTCTGAACACATATTCATGTGCTATGGAATTGAATGCTTTTTAAAAATCCAGATTTAGCAACATCAGTCGTATTTCACGCTCTTGAGTATAATGTAAGATATCTCTTATTAGTATTAAGCCATCCGTAATTTTATATCCCGGTACCGCACATAGTTGGTCCGGGTGGATTAGCTGCTCTAATACTCCTGTCAGTCTATTTGCCAATAATTTGCTAAAAAGTTTATAATCCACATTTAACAGTGAAAGCGGCCTCCAATTTTTTAAATCTAGTTTCTCTCCCTTCTTGTAAATTAGTTTTACTAGGGCTATTGTAAAGCTCTGTGGAAGCAGTGTCATTTCTTTAAATTCATTAAACATCGCCAGAATGTCTGGGGCAATAAGGTCCCAAAAGGTCTCATAGAATTCAATTGGAAGTCCGTCCATCCCTGGACTTTTCCTTTTTTTTTAATTTTGCATGCATTTTGTAAGCTCACATAAATCAAAATCCTTTTCCAAGTTATCTTTCGTTTGTATTTTTTTATCTAGTGTTTCCAAAGTCTCTCTAACAATATCTTCTTTTATCGGTTGATGCTCATATAATTCTCTATAATAATCTTCTATCACCATTCTTACATTCTTATTGTCTTGTATCACTTTTCCCTCTTTGTTCCTTAATTCTGTTATCTCATCTCGTCCATCTACTATTGTTTTAAAGAAATATCTTGTGCATTTCTCTCCTTCTTCAATTTCTTTTTCCTTACTCCTTATTATCACTCCCATTGCTTCTTTTTCTATAAACCTTTTCATTTCCCTTTTTGTATTGCGTATTTCTATATGAAAATCTAAACCGCAGGTTTGTAGTTTAAAGTATATCTGTAGTTGTTTTTGTAATTTAGCAAATTCTCTTTTTTCACGTTGTTTCTTATAGCTTCCTTCTTTTATGAAAAAGGTTCGTGTCCTTTGTTTCACCAATTCCCACCATTGTAGTTTTGAGTCACAGAGTTCTTGTATTGTTTGCCATCTCCTATATTCATTTTTATATTTTTCAACAATCTTTTCTTCCTCTAATAAGGAACAATTTAACTTCCAGACTCCTTTTCCATAGTCGTCGTTTATTGCAAATACTAGTGTTCTTTTTATCATGATATGGTCTGAAAAAAAGACTGGAATTAGTTGCACGTCTTGAATTTGACACTGTTTAACAAAGATATAATCTATTCGTGATGCTTGTGTTCCGTCTGCATTGCTCCATGTGAATTTTTGTTGGCCCTGCAATCTATTCTTGCATGTGTCTTCAAATTTGAAGTCATGGCACAGTTTTTGTAAAAAGGAAGCTGTCTTATCTTTTCTGAAGTCTTCATTAATATTGAGTCTATCTTCCTTCTCTAGAACACAGTTGAAGTCTCCACACATCATCATGGGATCTCTACCTGTCAAATGTTGTTCTAATTCTCTAAAGAGTTTAAATCTTTCTTCTTTGTCATTGTAACCGTAGATGTTTAATATTCTAGCCTTGTTCCCTCTGCATTCAATTTCCACTAATTGAGCTCTACCATGTCTTATGATCACTTTGTTCTTGATCGTGACATACAGGCTATTTATCAAAATTGCTACCCCGTCGTTTCTGTTTTCATTTGATCCAGACCAAAATGATTTATATCGCCATTTCATCTCCCATCTCATATAGTGTTTTTGAAAGGGGATAGTACATTCCTGTAGACAAAGGACATAGGCTTGTATTGTTTCTAAAAAAGGAAAAATGGAATGGGCTCTTATGTCTGAAAAAATACTTCTTACATTTATTGTGGCTATTGTTAACATTATTATTTTTAAGATATAAATTACATAAAGGAAGGTTATTACTTGTTTTATATGAGTGTCATCTTGTTGTCTTCCGTTTTCACTGTATTCTTTATTCGGCTTTTATTCGAAATCCAGGGTCTCCTGAATTTCGTGTGAGATAAGTTCTGATTTTACTTGTCTATCATGTTCAGTTTCTTTTTCGAAAGACTCTACCATTTCTCTTTCTTCTGCTGACCTATAAACGCATTGCCTCATTCATTGTTCGTTTTTCTTTCGGCATGGATTGTAATGCTACCGTCAAAAAGGATACCTCGTTTGGTGAGACCATAGGAAAACAATGGGGGATTTCTGCTTCTGAATCTTCTGAACTTTCCATATATCTTACTTTTTTGTCTGTAGCATTCACTTTTTCTTCAGATGACTCTGGTATTGTTCTTTTCACTTGCTTAGGAATTTTCTCCTCTCTGTCTCCCCTACCATTGTTGTCACTGTTTTGACTTTCTTCTATATTTATTGCTCCTTCTACTTCACACTCACCTTTTGTTTCAGAGGTCTGTTGATACTCTTCTTGTTCAATTTCTCCCTTCTCTCTTATGTGTAGAAGTTCAGACACACCTGTTGTCTGTCGAGTTGACTGCTCCCTTGATTGAGTGGTAATTGTTTCCTCCTGTTGTGGGTTTGAGTGCCTCTGCACTATTTCTTCTTCCTCTTTCTTTGATGCTTTCAATCTATTCGCGAAGGACTGGGGACAATTTCTAAAGAGATGTTCATTACTTCCACATAAATTGCATGTTTTCTTGTTGATACAGTTTTCTATCACATGTCCTACCTGTCTGCATTTTCTGCATACTACCTGTGTGCAGGACTCCACCAGGTGACCCCATTCTCCACATCTTCGACATACCTTCGGTTGATTTTGGTAATATATGTATCCTCTGTTTTCACCCAGTGTGATTGTCTGTGGAATGTGTTCCATCCATCCATCCATTTTCTTCCGCTTATCCGGGGCCGGGTCGCGGGGGCAGAAGCCTAAGCAGAGAAGCCCAGGCCCAGGCTTCCGCCCTCGGCCACCGCCCGACACACACTGCACCCGACCCCTACGACACCTCCTGCGGGTGGTGGGCCTGCAGGAGGGCGGGCCCATGTAACCTCTTCGGGCTGCGCCCGGCCAAGCACCACGGGCTAATGCCTGGCCACCAGACGCTCTCCCTCGAGCTCCCTCCCCAGGCCTGGCTCCAGGGTGGGGCCCCGGTAACCCTATCCCGGGCAGGGTAAACTGTTCCCTTGTTTTTTCACTCATAAGGGTCTTCTGAACCGCTCTTTGTCTGGACCCTCACCCAGGACCAGTTTGCCATGGGAGACCCTACCAGGGGGACAAGCCCCCAGACAACATAGCTCCTGGGATCACTGGGACACACAAACCCCTCCACCACGATAAGGTGGCGATTCACGGAGGAGGTGGAATGTGTTTCAAACCATATATTCCTGTGGATCAGACCATTGTTGAATTGGCACTCTCCAAGCGCAGTTCCAAATACCATCTATATCTCTAACTTTGACTGGTGTTCCTTTAACCGTACAGAATCTTCCTAGCCACAGCTTAATGTCTTCCGGGTTCACTGTCTCATTAAACATCTTAACAATCACTGTTTTGGATGCATGGTCTGTCAGTTTTTCTACTCTAAACATAGAAAACTGATTTTTAACAGTTTCAAGTCTTAGCCAAAAGTCCCTTAATAAGGCTGCAGTCATAAAGCTCACATCAAAACCTTTTTTCTGTGGAAGCAATATAATACAGTTAAGGTCATTCACATTAAATCCTAAAGCTTTTTGTATCAGTTTCCTTGAAAAATCCAATCTTGTCATCTCAAAAAGAGAGCCATTCTCCTCTTTGAAAAGGAAGCGTACGCTCTGGTGTCTTCTAGCTGTCACTGTTGGAGCTGCCATCCTGGCGGAGAGGGGAGCAAAGCCCTCCCCACTTAGGACAGCCAAGGGGTTAAGAGAGAGATCTTTACTTACCTTGCTGTAAAAAAGGCTGCTCAACAAAATCAAGGCAGATGCGTACATCGAAAGTCAATGTGCACTTCAAAGGTTCGTCCGTCTGCTTCTCTGATAAGAACAGATTTTTAAAATTTTTTTTTATATTTATTAATTAAAGACAGATATTCACAAACAAGTAGTTATTTACAAAGAGTATTTGAGAGACATATAAATTCAAAAGAAAAAAGGAACAAAACCATTTTAACATTTGTATATAAGGCACAGGAAGATCTCACATATGAAAAAAAAGGATATGTTAATTACTGTAGTCTTATTCTATACCCTACAGGTGGAATAATGTCTATGCCCAAACTATCAAGATCCTTCCCCTTCGCTCCTTCCCACCTGCCTCACCCGGAGAGCCCGGCTGCAGCAACAGTGACCTTTTCTGTGTGACCTACTTTTGCTCCCTCCGCTTTCACATGAGGTGATTCTTCTTTGTGGCATCGTCCAATTTCTTGCCTGGTGCTTATGGCAATTTGGAGCGATGCTGCCGGGGGGATCTGCCTCTGTGACCTAACCAGGAGATTTCTTGCCACCCAAATTGCATTGTTTATGGCTACTATAGAGAGCCATATTTCTTTCTGGAGTTCTTTTCGGAATTTTTCTAGGCCGAGGCCATAGAGCACTATTTGTTCATTCAAAGTAGCTTTTTTTGGTAGGTGCGGAAAATTGTGGGAGTCAGCTATGGTCCACAGGTCGACTGCTGCTTCACATGTCCATAGCATATGTCCTATTGTTTCGGGCTGCTTACAGCCTAACCTTGGACAGGCGTCCTTTGTCGCCATTCCCCGTGCATGCATGACAGCACGGACCGGGAGAATCTCGTGGGCAATCATCCACATAAAATCTTTCAATCTGTTTGGGAGGATAGGATGGTTACAATTTAACCATGTCGTTCTCCAGTCACTATTTACACATTTCTTTATTTTACATGTTTCTTCCTGTGTCTTCACTAATGTCTGGATGGTTTTATGATTACATAAGATTTCACAGGCTTCATCCTCCAAATTATAGTTTCTTAGAAAAGTTTTTAAGCTTTTATAGGCTGGCGACATATTGAAAGCAACAGGTCGTTTTAAATCACTTGGAATCAGTTTTAATTGTCTCAAATACATCCCAAGCTCATAATAGGCTAAAGCTTTAGTCTTTTCATTCCCTTGTTGTGTTATTATCTTTAGGTGATTCGCCACATAATGGCTACCCAAAGTCAAGTAAAGGTCCAGAACTCCTTTCCCTCCTTTTTCCTTCTGCTTCTTCATATCTGATCTTCGTACCCCCTCCCATTTGGTATTCCATAGAAAATAAAAGAGGATTCGTTCCAATCTTCTTATCGTTTCTCTAGAGGGGAAAAAAACGAGACTCGTTAGTCGCAATATTGCCAAAATTACTGCTTTTATTACTAAAACTTTCCCTTCCATTGTCAGTGCTCTCAATGACCAAAAAGCAATCTTTTTTTAAATTTTTTTTATTAGATCAGTCCAATTCTTTTTTCCACAACCGTCTACATCAAATTTTATACCCAAGATCTTTCTGTCAGAAATATTCTTTTTCCATTCCTGCTTTTCTTCTTCTTTCTGATAAGAACAGATTTTTTTTTTTTTTTCACTTTTTTATTTGTTCATTTTATATACAGATATTTACACCAATAAAAAAAGAAGAGAAAAGAAACATAATTTGTTTTTACACAATTTTAAACATAAGAATAAATATGGCACACGAACGATAAAGCACAGGAAGGCACTCAAAAAAACTCAGAAAAAAATATTCACTATTTTTCCATAGGCCAATTATCTATTTATCTATTTATTTACATGAATTATGCCCATGGGGTTAAGATCCTCCCCTCCCGCTCCTTCCCTCCTTCCTCACCCGGAGAGCTCGGCTGCAGCAGCAGTGACCTTTTCTGTGTGGCATTGTTCTGCTCCCTCCGCAGCCACACCAGGCGATTCTTCTTTGTGGCATCCACTCGTCCGTTGCCTGGTGCCTAGGGCAATTTGGAGTGATGCCACGGGGGGGATCTGCCTGTGTGACCTTACCAAAAGGTTTCTTGTGGTCCATATCGCACTGTTTATGGCTACAATAGTAAGCCATATTTGTTTCTGTGCTTCTCTACTGAATTTCTCCAGTCCTGCACCATATAGCACCATTTGTTCAGTTAAGAATACTTTTGCTGGTAAGTGCGGAAACTTTTGGGAGTCTGCAATAGCCCACAGGTCCACTGCTGCCTCGCATACCCATAACAGTTGGCTTACCGTTTCTGGTTGATTACAACCCGGTCTTGGACAAGTATCTCTTTTTGCCATTCCTCTCGCATGCATAACAGCACGAACCGGGAGGATCTCATGGGCAACCATCCACATGAAGTCCTTTAATCTATTTGAGAGGATAGGAGAATTTATATATGACCATGTACTTTTCCAATCGTTATTAGCAAGTTTCTTTATTTTACATGTTTCTTCCTGTGTTTTAACATAAGACATGATACTTTTATGATTACTTAAGGTTCCAACTGATTCTTGTTCTAAATCAAAAACCCTTAAAAAACTTTTTATAATTTTATAAGCAGGCGACATAATAAACGCTACTGGTCGCTTCAAATCTCTTGGCAAAATTTTCAGTTGTCTCAGGTACATTCCCAATTCATAATGAGTTAAAACTTTTGTCTTTGGATATCCTTTTTCTTGTGTCAGGATCTTTAAATGCGTTGCAACGTAGCAGCTTCCCAACGTCAAATAGAGGTCAGGAACACTCTTCCCTCCATTTCCTTTGTCCTTCTTCATATTTGATCTCTTCAATCGTTCCCACTTCGTATTCCATATGAAATAGAAGAGGATCAGTTCCAGGCTTCTTATCACTTCTCTATGAGGAAAAAAAACAAGACTTGTTAAACGTATTGTTGCCAAAATCACAGCTTTTATTATAACACTTTCCCTTCTATTGTCATTGATCTCATTGACCAATAGGCAATCTTCTTTTTTATTTTATTCATTATTTCAACCCAATTCTTCTTACCATGGCCCTCTTTATCAAATTTTATTCCCAAAATTTTTCTATCTGACGTATATTTCTTCCATTCTCTCTTTTCTTCTTCTTTCCATGGGCCATACATTGTGATCTGTGTTTTTTCTCTATTTATTTTGGATCCCGATGCGTATCCAAATCTTTCTACTAAATGAAATACTCTATTAATCGCATATAAGTCTAAACAGATCAAATTTATATCATCCATATATAAAATGCATTTTATTGTCGCTCCCTGACAACCTGGCAATTCAAGGCCCTGTATGAGTCGGTCTTTTCTTATTATTTGCGCTAAAGGCTCAATGCATAAAATATATAAAAGAGCAGACAAAGGACAACCTTGTCTCACTCCTCTTTGGATTTTTATTCTTCTTGTCAATGTTCCTTGTACCAAAATCTGACTTGCCATATCCACGTACAATAATGTTATCCATTTAATAAAATTCACAGGGCAATCTACTCTGTTCAACGTTCTAAACACATATTCATGTGCTATAGAATCGAATGCTTTTTCAAAATCCAAATTTAGCAGCATCAGTGGTATTTCACGCTCTCGAGTATAATGTATGATATCCCTTATTAATATTAAGCCATCCGTAATTTTACGTCCCGGTACCGCACATAGTTGGTCAGGGTGAATTAGTTGCTCTAATACTCCTGTCAGTCTATTTGCCAATACTTTACTAAAGGTGCTTTAAGTGAACCACAACGAGAGAGCTACCTTCAATCTAGTGAATCTGAAAGTGATACACAAGTAAGTAAGGATGTGCCTGAAACGAGTGTAAATAAAGGAACTGATAAACAAGAGGAAGATTGTGAAGAAAGGATAGACTCTAAACAAGTTAAGAGAGGAGTCCCAGAATCCTCTCTGGAGGGACAAGATTTAGTGGAAAAGAAAGGTCGGTATGGTGAAAGCTCTGACGACTCAGAAATTGATAACTCACGATGCTTTCCTAGGAATTCACCAAATGAATTGTCCTTTTTGACAATTGCCTTGCAATCAACCCCTAAAGAGAGAAGGACGTTGAACGAGGCAATGAGGGTTAGAGTAGAACCAGGAAGCGAGATGCCGTCTCCAGAACAAGAGGCAGAAGGAGAAATGGAAATAAAGTCAGAACTGACTTCGCAAGAAATACAGAAAGCTCCTTGAAAAATAAAGGAAAAATATTGTATTTTATTAAAAGAAGGCATAGAAAAAAGGGAAAAAATGTGTAAACTAAAATTTGACTACATTCTTGTCATTATTTTAGTGATGACGCTGACCTTAGCCACAATAAATGTAAGGAGTATATATTCGATGCTGAGAGCGCAGTGTATTTTCTCCTTTTTAGAGAACATTGAGGCAGATGTAATCTGCCTCCAGGAATGTGGCATGCCGTATCAGAAAAACTATAGCAGATGGGAAGATAAGTGGCGTTACAAATCAATATGGTCAGGATCGGATGAAAATAGAAATGATGGAGTGGCAATCTTGGTAAATAGTTCAAGATTAAGAATAAAGGAAACTAAAGTGATTAGAAATGGTAGAGCCATAATGGCAGTGGTAAGTTACGCGGGGATAGACATAAAAATCTTAAATATTTATGCATACAATGAAGTACAAGATAGATATAAGCTATTTTGTGACTTGGAATTATATTTAGTTGGAAGAATGCCCTTGGTTATGTGTGGAGACCTTAACTGTGTTTTAAGAAAGGAGGACAGGAAAAATACAGGTGAAGAGTTCAAAAGAGTTAAGACTTCTTACTTCTTACAGAAACTATGCACGGACTTTAAGTTAGAAGATATTGTTAAAAGTACCCACCCTGACCAACAGGTTTTTACATGGTATAGTGCTGATGGGAAAAGAGCATCACGCATAGACCATTTTTTCATAAGACAGTGTCGAGCAACAAATGCCCGACTGATTCCTGTTTTTTTCTCAGACCATGTAATGATACAATGCACTTTACTTTTATCAAAGAATAGAATGTATGGAAAGGGTTGTTGGAAATTAAATTGTGCTTTATTAGAAGACCTGGAAATCGTAAAAAAATACCGGAAATTATATGAAAATTGGCAAACAATACAAGAGTTATGTGAATCTAGACTGCAATGGTGGGAAATGATAAAGAAAAGAACGCGTAGTTTTTTCATACACGAAGGAAAGGAAAAGAGAAAAAAAGATAAGAAAAAAATACTGATTTTACAGAAAAGATTACAGTGCTATTATAGATTGCAGACACAAGGCTTAGATTTTAATGAGGATATAATATTGATTAAAAAAGAGATGAAGAGAATAGCAGAAGAGGAAGGAAAAGGACTGATAATTAGAAGTAGAGAAAAAGAACTTGAAGAAGGGGAAAAGTGTACAAGATACTTTTTCAAAAAAGTGATGGAAGGAAATGATGAAATAACGGAATTAAAACATAAGGATGGGAATATGGTAAATGAAATCGAAGGCTTAAAGGAAATAGTGGAGGATTATTATGGAGATTTGTACAGTTTCCAACCGACAGAAGATGTAATAGTAACAGAGACGCTACAGTGAATTGTAAAAGAGGTACAGGCTGAGAATGTGTTTGAACGGGACTTTGATTTAACTGAATTAACAAAATGTATGAAATCTTTCCGAAAAAGCAAGAGTCCAGGGATAGATGGGCTCCCGATTGAATATTATGCAGTCTTTTGGGATCTTCTTGCCCCAGATCTATTAGAAATTTATAGTGAATTCAATACGATGATGCGATTACCAGAGAGCTTTACAACAGCTCTAGTTAAGTTAATATATAAAAAAGATGATAAGGCTGAATTAAAGAATTGGAGACCAATCTCATTACTGAATGTAGACTGTAAACTTTTTAGCAAGCTCTTAGCGAATAGAGCGACCATTGTTTTAAAGCACGTGATACATCCAGATCAAACATGTGCTGTTTCTGGACGGAAAATCACAGATGGTTTAATTTTGATAAGAGACATAATACATTTTACACTAGACCGGGATATAAAAGTTATGATATTGAACTTAGACTTTGAAAAAGCTTTTGATAGAATTTCACATGCATATTTATTTAAGGTATTGGAAAAAATGAAGTTTCCTGAAAGATTTATACGGTGGATAAAACTTTTATATACAGATACTACTAGCCAATTTATGGTACAAGGATTTCTGACAAAAAATATTAAAATCTTGAGAGGTTTGAGACAAGGGTGTCCTCTGTCAGCCCTGCTTTACATCATTTGTATAGAACCTTTGGCACAAATAATAAGAGATGATCCATGGATAAAAGGCTTTGAAATACCAGGAAGTAAAGGTTTAACAGCAAAATGCATTTTATACATGGACGATATTAACATAATTTGTGTGGATACATGGTCTGCTAAAAGGGTCCTTGATGTTGTAGAACGATTTAGCCAAGCATCTGGATCAAAAATAAATAGAGAAAAAACACAAGTTTTAATGTATGGATCATGGACGAAAAAGGAAAGACTAGATTGGAAAGGAAGTAATATTAATAGAAAGATACTCGGAATAAAATTCGATAAGGATGGTGGAGGTAGACAAAATTGGGTTGATATAATATTAAAAGTTAAAAAGTGCTTTGCGTTTTGGAACTTAAGAACTCTGACCATGGAGGGAAAAATTCTAATAATAAAAACTGTGATGATATCATTAATGAGACTAACAGGTGTTGTTTTTCTTCCACCTAGAGAGATCCTTTTAAAATTGGAACGAAGCATGTTCTACTTTTTATGGAATACAAAATGGGAAAGGCTAAAAAGACAGATAATGAAGAAGGAGAAGAAGAAAGGTGGAAAAAACGTTCCTGACCTACACCTCATTCTGGGAGGACACTATACAGCACTGCATATGAAGATGGTGACGCAAGAAGGAGGAAACGAAAGGACGAAGGCTTTGATGTACTATGAATTTGGTGCATATCTGAGACGTTTGAAGCTGATTGAAATAGAGCATAATCGTCCAGTGGCCTTTAACCTGTCACCAGCATATGAAATGATAAAGACATTCTTGAAACATTACAAATTAGAAGAAGAAGACATGACCACACTCAGTAACCATCGTGCAATTAATACCATTGTAAAATCACGGGAGGAGACATGTAAAATTATGCATATTGTACATGATGATTTCAAAGAAATTTGGTTAAATACAAGCAATGCTGTTTTACCAAACGCACTGAAGGATTTTATGTGGATGGTGGTCCATGAGATTCTCCCAGTCTGGGCCGTTATGCATGCAAGGGGAATGGCCCCTAATAATGTATGTCCTAGACCAGGCTGCATGCAGCCAGAATCAGTAAGACATGTTTTATGGGACTGCAAAGCTGCAGTAGATCTGTGGGCTTTAGCCGACTCCTCAAAGTTCCCGCACCTTCCAGCAAAAGGGCTGCTGAGCGATCAGCTGGTGCTATATGGAATAAGTCCAAAAGAAATACAAAAAGAACAATTTGATAAAATATGGCTCACAATTGTAGCGATTAACTACGCTTTGTGGACTTCAAGGAACAAGCTGGTAAGGTCACAAAGGCAGATCCCTCTGGTGGTAGCGCTGCAACTTGCTGCACGCACCCGGCAAGAAGCGCTGCCACAAAGAAGAATCGCCTTTATGTGAATGCGGAGGGAGAAAATCGGGGCCACACAGAAAAGATCTCTGCGGCTGCGGCCGGGCTCTCCGGGAGAGGACGGAGGGAAGGAGCAAAGGGAGAGGATCCCCTCTGGACGTAATCCTGGGAGGTCCTCTGGTGAGGGGGTGTAACAGCATTGCTTTGAAAAAGATATATTTCAATCTCCTCTTGACTAAAAAGGAATTATGTATGGATACTGTTGTTTTTGATATTTGAATATTGACTATTTTTTTTGATGATGTAATGAGGATATCTGTCCTTCTCCTTCTGTTCCTGTGATATAAATGTTCCTTTTTCTTTTTTTTCTTCCTTTTATAAATTTGTAAATAATCTTGATTAAAAAAAAAAAAAAAAAAAAAAAATCTGTTCTTATGAGTTTAATATCTGATATGCCCCCGATGCGGGGGCGACATATTAAACGCATTTTTAGAACAGGGAGCCGAATAAGGGGCTCGCTCCGTCCGCTCCACGCATCGACCCGGTATTGCAGCGCCTCCGGGAACGGTGCCCTCTCCGCTGACCTTGTGGAAAAGCAAAAAGTCGAGGCCGTTTGCGGTCATCTGCAGCCACGGGCGGCGGAAGTCTCGTGAAGCTTTCCATCCAGTTGGTTCAAGGAAAGGTTCGTTTATCGAGGCTTCGTGTGCACACGACAGCCACCCCACCTCGCTCTCCTGGCCAAAACCTTTATTGTCATTTCAGCCATTTGTGAAGGCCTCTCGGCTGTTTTGCAACAATGTCGGCACGGGAATAATCACTGCCAGGAATAGGAATAAAAGCACGTCCCTGGCCGCGCCAGTCTTAACGTCAAAGTATCCTCGGGCGAGGTGCTGAGCCCCGACGTGCTCCAAGTGTGTCCGTCGGAGTGTGAATGTGCGCGCAAATGTTAGATGGGCAGCACTTAGCCCGTAGTGTGAATGGGCGAGTGAGACACATTGTATGAAGGCACTTTGAGCGCTCGAGCACAGTGGAAGAGCGCTGCAAGAGAACCAGTCCATTTACCCTTTGGTCTCCAGTCGTGGGTCCGCCACAAACAGCCAGGCCTGATTTTTACTGCTACGGAGACGAGCAGGCGGGGCCCGAGATCTGCAGACCAAACAGGGGCCACCATGACGCCGGTGGCCGGGACTAGGCATCACTCTGGCCTCTGGGGAGGCGAGAGAGACACGCTTTCTGGCTTCTCTTCATAACGCACAAGTCTTTCGCCTTTTACTAAAGACTTCCGTGGAGAGCGATGCTAAGCGAGTTGTGCTTATTTTTGGGGGGCTCTGCCGCCTGGCCGGGCCATCTTCTTTTTGTTTTTAAAGAAAAAAAAAAAAAGACACGCACGGACGTAAGCGAGCACAGAGGCTCGACAGGCCTCTCGTGTGCTCGCTGTGGCTAAGTGTGGGCGGAGCTTCGAGGTCGAAGCTGCCTCCCTGGGAGCCAATTGAAATAGCGCACCGTCACAAGCGAGACGTGTCCCGGGAAGGCGGCCCAGCCAGGAAGACGAAGGAGCCCATCGCTTCTCGGCCTTTTGGCTAAGATCAAGTGTAGTATCTGTTCTTATCAGTTTAATATCTGATACGCCCCCGATGCGGGGGCGACATATTAAACGCATTTTTAGAACAAGGAGCCGAATAAGGGGCTCGCTCCGTCCGCTCCACGCATCGACCCGGTATTGCAGCGCCTCCGGGAACGGTGCCCTCTCCGCTGACCTTGTGGAAAAGCAAAAAGTCGAGGCCGTTTGCGGTCATCTGCAGCCACGGGCGGCGGAAGTCTCGTGAAGCTTTCCATCCAGTTGGTTCAAGGAAAGGTTCGTTTATCGAGGCTTCGTGTGCACACGACAGCCACCCCACCTCGCTCTCCTGGCCAAAACCTTTATTGTCATTTCAGCCATTTGTGAAGGCCTCTCGGCTGTTTTGCAACAATGTCGGCACGGGAATAATCACTGCCAGGAATAGGAATAAAAGCACGTCCCTGGCCGCGCCAGTCTTAACGTCAAAGTATCCTCGGGCGAGGTGCTGAGCCCCGACGTGCTCCAAGTGTGTCCGTCGGAGTGTGAATGTGCGCGCAAATGTTAGATGGGCAGCACTTAGCCCGTAGTGTGAATGGGCGAGTGAGACACATTGTATGAAGGCACTTTGAGCGCTCGAGCACAGTGGAAGAGCGCTGCAAGAGAACCAGTCCATTTACCCTTTGGTCTCCAGTCGTGGGTCCGCCACAAACAGCCAGGCCTGATTTTTACTGCTACGGAGACGAGCAGGCGGGGCCCGAGATCTGCAGACCAAACAGGGGCCACCATGACGCCGGTGGCCGGGACTAGGCATCACTCTGGCCTCTGGGGAGGCGAGAGAGACACGCTTTCTGGCTTCTCTTCATAACGCACAAGTCTTTCGCCTTTTACTAAAGACTTCCGTGGAGAGCGATGCTAAGCGAGTTGTGCTTATTTTTGGGGGGCTCTGCCGCCTGGCCGGGCCATCTTCTTTTTGTTTTTAAAGAAAAAAAAAAAAAAGACACGCACGGACGTAAGCGAGCACAGAGGCTCGACAGGCCTCTCGTGTGCTCGCTGTGGCTAAGTGTGGGCGGAGCTTCGAGGTCGAAGCTGCCTCCCTGGGAGCCAATTGAAATAGCGCACCGTCACAAGCGAGACGTGTCCCGGGAAGGCGGCCCAGCCAGGAAGACGAAGGAGCCCATCGCTTCTCGGCCTTTTGGCTAAGATCAAGTGTAGTATCTGTTCTTATCAGTTTAATATCTGATACGCCCCCGATGCGGGGGCGACATATTAAACGCATTTTTAGAACAGGGAGCCGAATAAGGGGCTCGCTCCGTCCGCTCCACGCATCGACCCGGTATTGCAGCGCCTCCGGGAACGGTGCCCTCTCCGCTGACCTTGTGGAAAAGCAAAAAGTCGAGGCCGTTTGCGGTCATCTGCAGCCACGGGCGGCGGAAGTCTCGTGAAGCTTTCCATCCAGTTGGTTCAAGGAAAGGTTCGTTTATCGAGGCTTCGTGTGCACACGACAGCCACCCCACCTCGCTCTCCTGGCCAAAACCTTTATTGTCATTTCAGCCATTTGTGAAGGCCTCTCGGCTGTTTTGCAACAATGTCGGCACGGGAATAATCACTGCCAGGAATAGGAATAAAAGCACGTCCCTGGCCGCGCCAGTCTTAACGTCAAAGTATCCTCGGGCGAGGTGCTGAGCCCCGACGTGCTCCAAGTGTGTCCGTCGGAGTGTGAATGTGCGCGCAAATGTTAGATGGGCAGCACTTAGCCCGTAGTGTGAATGGGCGAGTGAGACACATTGTATGAAGGCACTTTGAGCGCTCGAGCACAGTGGAAGAGCGCTGCAAGAGAACCAGTCCATTTACCCTTTGGTCTCCAGTCGTGGGTCCGCCACAAACAGCCAGGCCTGATTTTTACTGCTACGGAGACGAGCAGGCGGGGCCCGAGATCTGCAGACCAAACAGGGGCCACCATGACGCCGGTGGCCGGGACTAGGCATCACTCTGGCCTCTGGGGAGGCGAGAGAGACACGCTTTCTGGCTTCTCTTCATAACGCACAAGTCTTTCGCCTTTTACTAAAGACTTCCGTGGAGAGCGATGCTAAGCGAGTTGTGCTTATTTTTGGGGGGCTCTGCCGCCTGGCCGGGCCATCTTCTTTTTGTTTTTAAAGAAAAAAAAAAAAAAGACACGCACGGACGTAAGCGAGCACAGAGGCTCGACAGGCCTCTCGTGTGCTCGCTGTGGCTAAGTGTGGGCGGAGCTTCGAGGTCGAAGCTGCCTCCCTGGGAGCCAATTGAAATAGCGCACCGTCACAAGCGAGACGTGTCCCGGGAAGGCGGCCCAGCCAGGAAGACGAAGGAGCCCATCGCTTCTCGGCCTTTTGGCTAAGATCAAGTGTAGTATCTGTTCTTATCAGTTTAATATCTGATACGCCCCCGATGCGGGGGCGACATATTAAACGCATTTTTAGAACAAGGAGCCGAATAAGGGGCTCGCTCCGTCCGCTCCACGCATCGACCCGGTATTGCAGCGCCTCCGGGAACGGTGCCCTCTCCGCTGACCTTGTGGAAAAGCAAAAAGTCGAGGCCGTTTGCGGTCATCTGCAGCCACGGGCGGCGGAAGTCTCGTGAAGCTTTCCATCCAGTTGGTTCAAGGAAAGGTTCGTTTATCGAGGCTTCGTGTGCACACGACAGCCACCCCACCTCGCTCTCCTGGCCAAAACCTTTATTGTCATTTCAGCCATTTGTGAAGGCCTCTCGGCTGTTTTGCAACAATGTCGGCACGGGAATAATCACTGCCAGGAATAGGAATAAAAGCACGTCCCTGGCCGCGCCAGTCTTAACGTCAAAGTATCCTCGGGCGAGGTGCTGAGCCCCGACGTGCTCCAAGTGTGTCCGTCGGAGTGTGAATGTGCGCGCAAATGTTAGATGGGCAGCACTTAGCCCGTAGTGTGAATGGGCGAGTGAGACACATTGTATGAAGGCACTTTGAGCGCTCGAGCACAGTGGAAGAGCGCTGCAAGAGAACCAGTCCATTTACCCTTTGGTCTCCAGTCGTGGGTCCGCCACAAACAGCCAGGCCTGATTTTTACTGCTACGGAGACGAGCAGGCGGGGCCCGAGATCTGCAGACCAAACAGGGGCCACCATGACGCCGGTGGCCGGGACTAGGCATCACTCTGGCCTCTGGGGAGGCGAGAGAGACACGCTTTCTGGCTTCTCTTCATAACGCACAAGTCTTTCGCCTTTTACTAAAGACTTCCGTGGAGAGCGATGCTAAGCGAGTTGTGCTTATTTTTGGGGGGCTCTGCCGCCTGGCCGGGCCATCTTCTTTTTGTTTTTAAAGAAAAAAAAAAAAAAGACACGCACGGACGTAAGCGAGCACAGAGGCTCGACAGGCCTCTCGTGTGCTCGCTGTGGCTAAGTGTGGGCGGAGCTTCGAGGTCGAAGCTGCCTCCCTGGGAGCCAATTGAAATAGCGCACCGTCACAAGCGAGACGTGTCCCGGGAAGGCGGCCCAGCCAGGAAGACGAAGGAGCCCATCGCTTCTCGGCCTTTTGGCTAAGATCAAGTGTAGTATCTGTTCTTATCAGTTTAATATCTGATACGCCCCCGATGCGGGGGCGACATATTAAACGCATTTTTAGAACAGGGAGCCGAATAAGGGGCTCGCTCCGTCCGCTCCACGCATCGACCCGGTATTGCAGCGCCTCCGGGAACGGTGCCCTCTCCGCTGACCTTGTGGAAAAGCAAAAAGTCGAGGCCGTTTGCGGTCATCTGCAGCCACGGGCGGCGGAAGTCTCGTGAAGCTTTCCATCCAGTTGGTTCAAGGAAAGGTTCGTTTATCGAGGCTTCGTGTGCACACGACAGCCACCCCACCTCGCTCTCCTGGCCAAAACCTTTATTGTCATTTCAGCCATTTGTGAAGGCCTCTCGGCTGTTTTGCAACAATGTCGGCACGGGAATAATCACTGCCAGGAATAGGAATAAAAGCACGTCCCTGGCCGCGCCAGTCTTAACGTCAAAGTATCCTCGGGCGAGGTGCTGAGCCCCGACGTGCTCCAAGTGTGTCCGTCGGAGTGTGAATGTGCGCGCAAATGTTAGATGGGCAGCACTTAGCCCGTAGTGTGAATGGGCGAGTGAGACACATTGTATGAAGGCACTTTGAGCGCTCGAGCACAGTGGAAGAGCGCTGCAAGAGAACCAGTCCATTTACCCTTTGGTCTCCAGTCGTGGGTCCGCCACAAACAGCCAGGCCTGATTTTTACTGCTACGGAGACGAGCAGGCGGGGCCCGAGATCTGCAGACCAAACAGGGGCCACCATGACGCCGGTGGCCGGGACTAGGCATCACTCTGGCCTCTGGGGAGGCGAGAGAGACACGCTTTCTGGCTTCTCTTCATAACGCACAAGTCTTTCGCCTTTTACTAAAGACTTCCGTGGAGAGCGATGCTAAGCGAGTTGTGCTTATTTTTGGGGGGCTCTGCCGCCTGGCCGGGCCATCTTCTTTTTGTTTTTAAAGAAAAAAAAAAAAAAGACACGCACGGACGTAAGCGAGCACAGAGGCTCGACAGGCCTCTCGTGTGCTCGCTGTGGCTAAGTGTGGGCGGAGCTTCGAGGTCGAAGCTGCCTCCCTGGGAGCCAATTGAAATAGCGCACCGTCACAAGCGAGACGTGTCCCGGGAAGGCGGCCCAGCCAGGAAGACGAAGGAGCCCATCGCTTCTCGGCCTTTTGGCTAAGATCAAGTGTAGTATCTGTTCTTATCAGTTTAATATCTGATACGCCCCCGATGCGGGGGCGACATATTAAACGCATTTTTAGAACAGGGAGCCGAATAAGGGGCTCGCTCCGTCCGCTCCACGCATCGACCCGGTATTGCAGCGCCTCCGGGAACGGTGCCCTCTCCGCTGACCTTGTGGAAAAGCAAAAAGTCGAGGCCGTTTGCGGTCATCTGCAGCCACGGGCGGCGGAAGTCTCGTGAAGCTTTCCATCCAGTTGGTTCAAGGAAAGGTTCGTTTATCGAGGCTTCGTGTGCACACGACAGGCCACCCCACCTCGCTCTCCTGGCCAAAACCTTTATTGTCATTTCAGCCATTTGTGAAGGCCTCTCGGCTGTTTTGCAACAATGTCGGCACGGGAATAATCACTGCCAGGAATAGGAATAAAAGCACGTCCCTGGCCGCGCCAGTCTTAACGTCAAAGTATCCTCGGGCGAGGTGCTGAGCCCCGACGTGCTCCAAGTGTGTCCGTCGGAGTGTGAATGTGCGCGCAAATGTTAGATGGGCAGCACTTAGCCCGTAGTGTGAATGGGCGAGTGAGACACATTGTATGAAGGCACTTTGAGCGCTTGAGCACAGTGGAAGAGCGCTGCAAGAGAACCAGTCCATTTACCCTTTGGTCTCCAGTCGTGGGTCCGCCACAAACAGCCAGGCCTGATTTTTACTGCTACGGAGACGAGCAGGCGGGGCCCGAGATCTGCAGACCAAACAGGGGCCACCATGACGCCGGTGGCCGGGACTAGGCATCACTCTGGCCTCTGGGGAGGCGAGAGAGACACGCTTTCTGGCTTCTCTTCATAACGCACAAGTCTTTCGCCTTTTACTAAAGACTTCCGTGGAGAGCGATGCTAAGCGAGTTGTGCTTATTTTTGGGGGGCTCTGCCGCCTGGCCGGGCCATCTTCTTTTTGTTTTTAAAGAAAAAAAAAAAAAAGACACGCACGGACGTAAGCGAGCACAGAGGCTCGACAGGCCTCTCGTGTGCTCGCTGTGGCTAAGTGTGGGTGGAGCTTCGAGGTCGAAGCTGCCTCCCTGGGAGCCAATTGAAATAGCGCACCGTCACAAGCGAGACGTGTCCCGGGAAGGCGGCCCAGCCAGGAAGACGAAGGAGCCCATCGCTTCTCGGCCTTTTGGCTAAGATCAAGTGTAGTATCTGTTCTTATCAGTTTAATATCTGATACGCCCCCGATGCGGGGGCGACATATTAAACGCATTTTTAGAACAGGGAGCCGAATAAGGGGCTCGCTCCGTCCGCTCCACGCATCGACCCGGTATTGCAGCGCCTCCGGGAACGGTGCCCTCTCCGCTGACCTTGTGGAAAAGCAAAAAGTCGAGGCCGTTTGCGGTCATCTGCAGCCACGGGCGGCGGAAGTCTCGTGAAGCTTTCCATCCAGTTGGTTCAAGGAAAGGTTCGTTTATCGAGGCTTCGTGTGCACACGACAGCCACCCCACCTCGCTCTCCTGGCCAAAACCTTTATTGTCATTTCAGCCATTTGTGAAGGCCTCTCGGCTGTTTTGCAACAATGTCGGCACGGGAATAATCACTGCCAGGAATAGGAATAAAAGCACGTCCCTGGCCGCGCCAGTCTTAACGTCAAAGTATCCTCGGGCGAGGTGCTGAGCCCCGACGTGCTCCAAGTGTGTCCGTCGGAGTGTGAATGTGCGCGCAAATGTTAGATGGGCAGCACTTAGCCCGTAGTGTGAATGGGCGAGTGAGACACATTGTATGAAGGCACTTTGAGCGCTCGAGCACAGTGGAAGAGCGCTGCAAGAGAACCAGTCCATTTACCCTTTGGTCTCCAGTCGTGGGTCCGCCACAAACAGCCAGGCCTGATTTTTACTGCTACGGAGACGAGCAGGCGGGGCCCGAGATCTGCAGACCAAACAGGGGCCACCATGACGCCGGTGGCCGGGACTAGGCATCACTCTGGCCTCTGGGGAGGCGAGAGAGACACGCTTTCTGGCTTCTCTTCATAACGCACAAGTCTTTCGCCTTTTACTAAAGACTTCCGTGGAGAGCGATGCTAAGCGAGTTGTGCTTATTTTTGGGGGGCTCTGCCGCCTGGCCGGGCCATCTTCTTTTTGTTTTTAAAGAAAAAAAAAAAAAAGACACGCACGGACGTAAGCGAGCACAGAGGCTCGACAGGCCTCTCGTGTGCTCGCTGTGGCTAAGTGTGGGCGGAGCTTCGAGGTCGAAGCTGCCTCCCTGGGAGCCAATTGAAATAGCGCACCGTCACAAGCGAGACGTGTCCCGGGAAGGCGGCCCAGCCAGGAAGACGAAGGAGCCCATCGCTTCTCGGCCTTTTGGCTAAGATCAAGTGTAGTATCTGTTCTTATCAGTTTAATATCTGATACGCCCCCGATGCGGGGGCGACATATTAAACGCATTTTTAGAACAGGGAGCCGAATAAGGGGCTCGCTCCGTCCGCTCCACGCATCGACCCGGTATTGCAGCGCCTCCGGGAACGGTGCCCTCTCCGCTGACCTTGTGGAAAAGCAAAAAGTCGAGGCCGTTTGCGGTCATCTGCAGCCACGGGCGGCGGAAGTCTCGTGAAGCTTTCCATCCAGTTGGTTCAAGGAAAGGTTCGTTTATCGAGGCTTCGTGTGCACACGACAGCCACCCCACCTCGCTCTCCTGGCCAAAACCTTTATTGTCATTTCAGCCATTTGTGAAGGCCTCTCGGCTGTTTTGCAACAATGTCGGCACGGGAATAATCACTGCCAGGAATAGGAATAAAAGCACGTCCCTGGCCGCGCCAGTCTTAACGTCAAAGTATCCTCGGGCGAGGTGCTGAGCCCCGACGTGCTCCAAGTGTGTCCGTCGGAGTGTGAATGTGCGCGCAAATGTTAGATGGGCAGCACTTAGCCCGTAGTGTGAATGGGCGAGTGAGACACATTGTATGAAGGCACTTTGAGCGCTCGAGCACAGTGGAAGAGCGCTGCAAGAGAACCAGTCCATTTACCCTTTGGTCTCCAGTCGTGGGTCCGCCACAAACAGCCAGGCCTGATTTTTACTGCTACGGAGACGAGCAGGCGGGGCCCGAGATCTGCAGACCAAACAGGGGCCACCATGACGCCGGTGGCCGGGACTAGGCATCACTCTGGCCTCTGGGGAGGCGAGAGAGACACGCTTTCTGGCTTCTCTTCATAACGCACAAGTCTTTCGCCTTTTACTAAAGACTTCCGTGGAGAGCGATGCTAAGCGAGTTGTGCTTATTTTTGGGGGGCTCTGCCGCCTGGCCGGGCCATCTTCTTTTTGTTTTTAAAGAAAAAAAAAAAAAAGACACGCACGGACGTAAGCGAGCACAGAGGCTCGACAGGCCTCTCGTGTGCTCGCTGTGGCTAAGTGTGGGTGGAGCTTCGAGGTCGAAGCTGCCTCCCTGGGAGCCAATTGAAATAGCGCACCGTCACAAGCGAGACGTGTCCCGGGAAGGCGGCCCAGCCAGGAAGACGAAGGAGCCCATCGCTTCTCGGCCTTTTGGCTAAGATCAAGTGTAGTATCTGTTCTTATCAGTTTAATATCTGATACGCCCCCGATGCGGGGGCGACATATTAAACGCATTTTTAGAACAGGGAGCCGAATAAGGGGCTCGCTCCGTCCGCTCCACGCATCGACCCGGTATTGCAGCGCCTCCGGGAACGGTGCCCTCTCCGCTGACCTTGTGGAAAAGCAAAAAGTCGAGGCCGTTTGCGGTCATCTGCAGCCACGGGCGGCGGAAGTCTCGTGAAGCTTTCCATCCAGTTGGTTCAAGGAAAGGTTCGTTTATCGAGGCTTCGTGTGCACACGACAGCCACCCCACCTCGCTCTCCTGGCCAAAACCTTTATTGTCATTTCAGCCATTTGTGAAGGCCTCTCGGCTGTTTTGCAACAATGTCGGCACGGGAATAATCACTGCCAGGAATAGGAATAAAAGCACGTCCCTGGCCGCGCCAGTCTTAACGTCAAAGTATCCTCGGGCGAGGTGCTGAGCCCCGACGTGCTCCAAGTGTGTCCGTCGGAGTGTGAATGTGCGCGCAAATGTTAGATGGGCAGCACTTAGCCCGTAGTGTGAATGGGCGAGTGAGACACATTGTATGAAGGCACTTTGAGCGCTCGAGCACAGTGGAAGAGCGCTGCAAGAGAACCAGTCCATTTACCCTTTGGTCTCCAGTCGTGGGTCCGCCACAAACAGCCAGGCCTGATTTTTACTGCTACGGAGACGAGCAGGCGGGGCCCGAGATCTGCAGACCAAACAGGGGCCACCATGACGCCGGTGGCCGGGACTAGGCATCACTCTGGCCTCTGGGGAGGCGAGAGAGACACGCTTTCTGGCTTCTCTTCATAACGCACAAGTCTTTCGCCTTTTACTAAAGACTTCCGTGGAGAGCGATGCTAAGCGAGTTGTGCTTATTTTTGGGGGGCTCTGCCGCCTGGCCGGGCCATCTTCTTTTTGTTTTTAAAGAAAAAAAAAAAAAAGACACGCACGGACGTAAGCGAGCACAGAGGCTCGACAGGCCTCTCGTGTGCTCGCTGTGGCTAAGTGTGGGCGGAGCTTCGAGGTCGAAGCTGCCTCCCTGGGAGCCAATTGAAATAGCGCACCGTCACAAGCGAGACGTGTCCCGGGAAGGCGGCCCAGCCAGGAAGACGAAGGAGCCCATCGCTTCTCGGCCTTTTGGCTAAGATCAAGTGTAGTATCTGTTCTTATCAGTTTAATATCTGATACGCCCCCGATGCGGGGGCGACATATTAAACGCATTTTTAGAACAGGGAGCCGAATAAGGGGCTCGCTCCGTCCGCTCCACGCATCGACCCGGTATTGCAGCGCCTCCGGGAACGGTGCCCTCTCCGCTGACCTTGTGGAAAAGCAAAAAGTCGAGGCCGTTTGCGGTCATCTGCAGCCACGGGCGGCGGAAGTCTCGTGAAGCTTTCCATCCAGTTGGTTCAAGGAAAGGTTCGTTTATCGAGGCTTCGTGTGCACACGACAGCCACCCCACCTCGCTCTCCTGGCCAAAACCTTTATTGTCATTTCAGCCATTTGTGAAGGCCTCTCGGCTGTTTTGCAACAATGTCGGCACGGGAATAATCACTGCCAGGAATAGGAATAAAAGCACGTCCCTGGCCGCGCCAGTCTTAACGTCAAAGTATCCTCGGGCGAGGTGCTGAGCCCCGACGTGCTCCAAGTGTGTCCGTCGGAGTGTGAATGTGCGCGCAAATGTTAGATGGGCAGCACTTAGCCCGTAGTGTGAATGGGCGAGTGAGACACATTGTATGAAGGCACTTTGAGCGCTCGAGCACAGTGGAAGAGCGCTGCAAGAGAACCAGTCCATTTACCCTTTGGTCTCCAGTCGTGGGTCCGCCACAAACAGCCAGGCCTGATTTTTACTGCTACGGAGACGAGCAGGCGGGGCCCGAGATCTGCAGACCAAACAGGGGCCACCATGACGCCGGTGGCCGGGACTAGGCATCACTCTGGCCTCTGGGGAGGCGAGAGAGACACGCTTTCTGGCTTCTCTTCATAACGCACAAGTCTTTCGCCTTTTACTAAAGACTTCCGTGGAGAGCGATGCTAAGCGAGTTGTGCTTATTTTTGGGGGGCTCTGCCGCCTGGCCGGGCCATCTTCTTTTTGTTTTTAAAGAAAAAAAAAAAAAAGACACGCACGGACGTAAGCGAGCACAGAGGCTCGACAGGCCTCTCGTGTGCTCGCTGTGGCTAAGTGTGGGTGGAGCTTCGAGGTCGAAGCTGCCTCCCTGGGAGCCAATTGAAATAGCGCACCGTCACAAGCGAGACGTGTCCCGGGAAGGCGGCCCAGCCAGGAAGACGAAGGAGCCCATCGCTTCTCGGCCTTTTGGCTAAGATCAAGTGTAGTATCTGTTCTTATCAGTTTAATATCTGATACGCCCCCGATGCGGGGGCGACATATTAAACGCATTTTTAGAACAGGGAGCCGAATAAGGGGCTCGCTCCGTCCGCTCCACGCATCGACCCGGTATTGCAGCGCCTCCGGGAACGGTGCCCTCTCCGCTGACCTTGTGGAAAAGCAAAAAGTCGAGGCCGTTTGCGGTCATCTGCAGCCACGGGCGGCGGAAGTCTCGTGAAGCTTTCCATCCAGTTGGTTCAAGGAAAGGTTCGTTTATCGAGGCTTCGTGTGCACACGACAGCCACCCCACCTCGCTCTCCTGGCCAAAACCTTTATTGTCATTTCAGCCATTTGTGAAGGCCTCTCGGCTGTTTTGCAACAATGTCGGCACGGGAATAATCACTGCCAGGAATAGGAATAAAAGCACGTCCCTGGCCGCGCCAGTCTTAACGTCAAAGTATCCTCGGGCGAGGTGCTGAGCCCCGACGTGCTCCAAGTGTGTCCGTCGGAGTGTGAATGTGCGCGCAAATGTTAGATGGGCAGCACTTAGCCCGTAGTGTGAATGGGCGAGTGAGACACATTGTATGAAGGCACTTTGAGCGCTCGAGCACAGTGGAAGAGCGCTGCAAGAGAACCAGTCCATTTACCCTTTGGTCTCCAGTCGTGGGTCCGCCACAAACAGCCAGGCCTGATTTTTACTGCTACGGAGACGAGCAGGCGGGGCCCGAGATCTGCAGACCAAACAGGGGCCACCATGACGCCGGTGGCCGGGACTAGGCATCACTCTGGCCTCTGGGGAGGCGAGAGAGACACGCTTTCTGGCTTCTCTTCATAACGCACAAGTCTTTCGCCTTTTACTAAAGACTTCCGTGGAGAGCGATGCTAAGCGAGTTGTGCTTATTTTTGGGGGGCTCTGCCGCCTGGCCGGGCCATCTTCTTTTTGTTTTTAAAGAAAAAAAAAAAAAAAGACACGCACGGACGTAAGCGAGCACAGAGGCTCGACAGGCCTCTCGTGTGCTCGCTGTGGCTAAGTGTGGGCGGAGCTTCGAGGTCGAAGCTGCCTCCCTGGGAGCCAATTGAAATAGCGCACCGTCACAAGCGAGACGTGTCCCGGGAAGGCGGCCCAGCCAGGAAGACGAAGGAGCCCATCGCTTCTCGGCCTTTTGGCTAAGATCAAGTGTAGTATCTGTTCTTATCAGTTTAATATCTGATACGCCCCCGATGCGGGGGCGACATATTAAACGCATTTTTAGAACAGGGAGCCGAATAAGGGGCTCGCTCCGTCCGCTCCACGCATCGACCCGGTATTGCAGCGCCTCCGGGAACGGTGCCCTCTCCGCTGACCTTGTGGAAAAGCAAAAAGTCGAGGCCGTTTGCGGTCATCTGCAGCCACGGGCGGCGGAAGTCTCGTGAAGCTTTCCATCCAGTTGGTTCAAGGAAAGGTTCGTTTATCGAGGCTTCGTGTGCACACGACAGGCACCCCACCTCGCTCTCCTGGCCAAAACCTTTATTGTCATTTCAGCCATTTGTGAAGGCCTCTCGGCTGTTTTGCAACAATGTCGGCACGGGAATAATCACTGCCAGGAATAGGAATAAAAGCACGTCCCTGGCCGCGCCAGTCTTAACGTCAAAGTATCCTCGGGCGAGGTGCTGAGCCCCGACGTGCTCCAAGTGTGTCCGTCGGAGTGTGAATGTGCGCGCAAATGTTAGATGGGCAGCACTTAGCCCGTAGTGTGAATGGGCGAGTGAGACACATTGTATGAAGGCACTTTGAGCGCTCGAGCACAGTGGAAGAGCGCTGCAAGAGAACCAGTCCATTTACCCTTTGGTCTCCAGTCGTGGGTCCGCCACAAACAGCCAGGCCTGATTTTTACTGCTACGGAGACGAGCAGGCGGGGCCCGAGATCTGCAAACCAAACAGGGGCCACCATGACGCCGGTGGCCGGGACTAGGCATCACTCTGGCCTCTGGGGAGGCGAGAGAGACACGCTTTCTGGCTTCTCTTCATAACGCACAAGTCTTTCGCCTTTTACTAAAGACTTCCGTGGAGAGCGATGCTAAGCGAGTTGTGCTTATTTTTGGGGGGCTCTGCCGCCTGGCCGGGCCATCTTCTTTTTGTTTTTAAAGAAAAAAAAAAAAAAGACACGCACGGACGTAAGCGAGCACAGAGGCTCGACAGGCCTCTCGTGTGCTCGCTGTGGCTAAGTGTGGGCGGAGCTTCGAGGTCGAAGCTGCCTCCCTGGGAGCCAATTGAAATAGCGCACCGTCACAAGCGAGACGTGTCCCAGGAAGGCGGCCCAGCCAGGAAGACGAAGGAGCCCATCGCTTCTCGGCCTTTTGGCTAAGATCAAGTGTAGTATCTGTTCTTATCAGGCGGGAAGGCGGCCCTCTCGGAAGGTGGAGAATTTCAACATTTTGATGTGGTAAATTTTCTCTTTTCTTTTACAGGCGTTTTGGTGGAAGGACAAAATAAGTGAGTACCTCTATTGATTTTTTCTCGTGTTAGACCTCCTGTGCTGGGTGGTTTACCCTCCCGCCAGGATGGCGTCTTCTTTCGCTGGTACAAGAAGACACCATAGCGTGCGTCTCCTTTTTAAGGAAGAGGATGGTAACTTGTTTCAGATGTCAAGGCTTGATTTTTCAAGGAAACTCATTCAAAAAACATTGAACTTCTCTGCAAATGACCTGAACTGTATTATCACGCTACCATACAACAAAGGTTTTGATTTAAGCTTTCAGACTGCAATTCTGCTAAGAGAATTTTGGACAAGGTTTGAGAATGTGAAACCTCAGTTTTCCATGTTTCACGTGGAAAAACTGTCAGACAATGCTTTGAAAACGGTAATAGTTAAGATGTTTAACGAAACAGTGAACCCCGAGGATATTAGTAAATGGTTAAGTCACTTTTGTACTGTGAAAGGACAACCATTGAAAGTACGAGATGTTGATGGAATATGGAACTGTGCTTGGCGGATACCAATACAGCAGTGGCAGGACCCTCAGGGCTTTCAGGGTTTGAAACAATTACCACAAATGATAGTCTTAGGTGAGAACAGGGGTTACGTATATTATCAAGGACAACCAAAAACATGCAGAAAATGTGGTGAACATGGACACTTGGTGGAGGCATGTACACAGGTGATATGTACGAAATGCAGGGAAAAGGGGCACACTGTAGAAACATGTCAAAATGCAAAATTGTGTAATTTATGTGGTAAAGGAGATCACCTATTTCGTAACTGTCCTGAGTCCTTTGCGAACAGATTGAAGGCATCAAGGAGGCAAGGGGAAAGACCAAAAACGACAGACGAAGCAAATAATCAACACAACTGCCCACAGCTGGAGCTTCCACCTCCTCCACCCAGCAACACAATTAGCGTGTCAAGTGCAACAAACATTCAACTTAATTGCCCTCAGCTGGAGTCTTCACCTTTTCTGTCCAGCAGGGCAATTAATGTACAAGAACCTGATGAGCTAGGTCAGTTGCAGCAGGTAACTAAACCCACTCTGGACGATGTAGCACAGGACTTGGAGGTAAGTGAAGACTTAGAGGAGGAAGAGGAAATTTTGGTTCCTGAGGTTTTCATGGAGTTAAAACAAGGGAAAAGATTGGTGCCTGAATCATCCTTGGAACTTCAGGATGTTACAGAAAAGAAAGGGAGATATACGGATAGTGTAAACGATTCTGATTCTGATGAATCAAGAAAATTTCCGACCGATTCACCAAACGAATTATCCTTTCTGACAATAGATTTACAGTCAACTCCAAAAGAAAGACGGACAATGAATGAAGCATTACGACGTAGAGAGTTGGGTAGACATGCAGAACAGGAGTCTTCCCCTCCAGATTGCGACACCGAGATGTTGAAAGAACCTAAAACAGAACTATTTTCACAAGAAATAGGAGAAAAGATTTGAACTTTGCTTCTAAAGTATTTTGCATGGAAAATATATGTCTTCTTTCTCTTCTAACGATGATGGCTCTCACTATTGCTTCAATAAATGTGAGAAGTATAAAATCCCCTTTGAGAGCACAAAGCATAATATCATACTTGAAAACAATAAAGGCTGATATTATTTGTCTACAAGAATGTAGTTTACCGTATCTTCAAAATTACCATAGATGGAAAGAAATGTGGATGCATGAATCTATATGGAGTGGATCAAATGAAAATAGAAATGATGGAATAGCTATTCTAGTTAAAAATCCACAGTTAAGTATAAAAAAGAGTAAGATTATCAGAGATGGTAGAATCTTGCTAGTAAATATGACCTTTATGGGTCTGGAATTTAAACTATTTAATATATACGGACATAATGATAAGAATGAAAGATATAAGCTTTTTCAAACTCTAGAAACTCATTTGATAGGAATGACTTCCATCGTTTTATGTGGTGATTTTAACTGCATTCTTGACACGAAAGATAGAAAAGGTACTACAGAAGAGTATAAGATGGATAAAACGTCACATTTTCTTGCGAATTTATGTAAAGATTTTAAATTAAATGATGCCTCAAAAAGTTTACCCCCAAAAGAACCTGCTTTTACTTGGTATAGTGATGATGGATTAAAAGCCTCAAGGATCGACTTCATGTTCACGAAAGATTATATAGTATCACATTTTACCATAAGTCCTGTTTTCTTTTCAGATCATCTTATGTTATTAAGCACCTTTTCCTTACCTGAACTTCAAAATACAAGATGCCCTCGAGAGAAGGGTCTTTGGAAACTAAACTGTTCCCTTCTTGAAGAGCCTACTGTAAAGACTCATTATAAACAATATTATGAAAATTGGCGTACCCTAAAGGATGTGTGTGACTCTAAAATGGAATGGTGGGAGTTAATTAAGAAAAGAACTTGTATTTTCTTTAAAAGAGCTGGCGCGATAAAGAAAAGGAAGGAAATGAAAAGAATGCTACAATTACAAAAAAGGCTACAGTGTTTATTTAGGATGCAAAATTTTGGTTTAGACTTCAATCAGGAAATAAAGAATACAAAAACAGAAATGAAGATACTCGCTGAAATTAAAGGTAAAGGAATAATTATTAGAAGTAGAGAAAGAGAATTGGAGGAAGGGGAAAAATGTACAAGGTATTTTATTAGAAAGATTGTAAATAAACGAGAAGCTATGTCTGCTTTGAAGACACAAGATGGTAGCATTCGTAAGGATTTAGAAGGTTTAAAGGTAATTGTAGAAGACTATTACGATGACTTATATAAAGCTAGGCCAATCGAAGATGATAGTGTAGATGAAATTCTAAAAAAAATTAAATTTTCATATTGAAGCGAAAGATTCTTTTGTGGCAGAATTTGGTATGGCTGAATTAACAAATTGTTTAAAATCTTTTAAGAAAGGAAAAACTCCAGGTGGTGATGGACTCCCTGTGGAGTTCTATTTAACCTTTTGGGATTTGATAGCACCAGATCTACTAGACGTATTTAATGAATTTGAAAAGATTTCATGCTTACCTGAAAGCTTTCGAACAGCCCTAGTGTCATTAATTTATAAAAAAGGAGGTAAATCAGATCTAAATAATTGGCGACCTATTCTCTATTAAACGTGGACTGTAAAATGTTTAGCAAATTGTTGGCAAATAGAGTTACTCCTTTTCTCAGACATCTTATCCACCCAGATCAAACTTGCGCAATACCAGGAAGGAAAATCACAGATGGTTTGATTTGATCAGAGATATTATACATTTTATAAATGAAAGAAAAATGAAAGCTTCTATTCTAAATTTGGATTTTGAGAAAGCCTTTGATAGGCTCTCACATGAGTATATGTTTAAAGTATTGGAGAAAATGAATCTCCCTAAAAAATTCATAATGTGGATAAAGCTATTATATACGAATACTACTAGTCGTTTTATTATAAATGGTTCCTTAACGAGATCAATTAACATAAAAAGTGGAGTCAGGCAAGGTTGTCCCTTGTCCGCGTTATTGTTTATTATATGTATAGAACCTTTTGCTCAGAGTTTGCGAGATGAAGCTAATATAAAGGGCTTTACAGTTCCAGGAAGTGGAGGTCTCGAAGCAAAGTGTTTTCTATATATGGATGATATAAATATTATATGCACAAATATTGCATCCATTGAAAAGGTTTTTGAAGTTGCTTACAAATTTGGACGAGCCTCCGGCTCAAAATTGAATAAGGAAAAGACACAATGTCTAGAGTGCGGTCCTTCTGAGGCAAACAGGGAGACCTGTCGGTATACTAATTAATAAGGAAAGGAAAATTCTGGGTATTAAATTTGATAAAGATGGTAGTGGTTTGCAAAATTGGTTGGATGTGAAGGCTAAAATTAAAAAAAAATTGGCTTTTTGGAAATTAGAAAATTGACGATCGAAGGAAAGGTGCTGATAATTAAAGCGGTGATAATACCACTGATGTTGTTAATCAACTCTGTTTTTATGCCTCCTAGGAATATTTTACGCAATATAGAACGCTCATTGTTCTATTTTGTGTGGAACTCGAAATGGGAAAGACTCAAGAGGGACGTGATGAAGAAGGAGAAGGGTAAAGGTGGAAAAGGTGTTCCAGACTTGTACCGATTTCTGGGAAGTATGCACACAGCTCTCCATATGAAGACAGCGACTGACACATCTGGAAGTGATAAGATGAAGGCTATGATATACTACGAATTTGGTGCATATTTACGCCGCCTACGAATGGTTGAAACAGTGCATTGGCGCCCAGTAGCCTTTAACTTATCACCGACATACGAGACCATCCAATCCTTTATAAGACATTTTAATTTAGAAAAGGAACAACAGTTATTAAAAGATCATCGATTAATAATGGACTTTATTCAAGGACAAGAAAAAGTATGTTTAGTACGACGTTGTGAGTCTAGTGTGTGTGGAAAAATCTGGGCAAATGTTAACCACCCTGTTCTCTCCAACAGATTACGAGACTTGATGTGGATGGTTGTTCATGAGATCCTCCCGGTTCGAGCCGTGATGCATGCGCGAGGCATGGCATCTACCGCACTCTGTCCTAGACCTATGTGTGGACAGCAGGAAACAACAAGGCATTTGTTGTGGGAGTGTGATGCCGCTGTAGACCTGTGGACTCTGGCCAGCTCTGTGAAAATCCCGTACCTCCCAATGAGTGAGATCTTGAATGAACGATTTGTGCTTTATGGACTTTGCAACAGCAATGGAAAAAGACTTTTTTGCAACAAACATGGCTGACTATAGTCTCAATAAATGGAAGCACTATGGATCTCACGAAACTTGTTGGTTGAGGAGGCGCAAGCAGATCCCCCCAGTGTCGATGCTCCAATTAGCCATTAGCATCAGATCGGAGGCATCACACCAAAGAAGCATCGCTTGTCGCCTGAACGGAAGGCGGAGTTGGCGTCACACGGAGAAGGTCTCAGCGGCATCGGCCGAACTCTCCGGTGAGAGATGGATGGGAAGGATAGCAAATGGGGTAGGATCTCCTCTGAACTGTAGGACAGTCTCTAATTTTTGTTGAATTCGTTAACATGGTGGGAACTGACAAGGGTTTTGTTGAAGTAATAAATCTTGACTTTTCTTTTTTCTAATTCTCTTTTTTCCTTTCTATGAAGATCTTATGTATTAGGGATTAAAGTTGTTCAAAATCGGAATGAGTTTTTTGTTAGTTTTGTTTGTGTTAAAATAAGAATGAAAAACACATGGTTAGATGTGATGCTTTAATTATATATTAATAAATAAAAATAAAAAAAAAAAACAAAAAAAAAACACCAAAAAAAATCGTTCTTATCGTTAATATTGAATACGACCCCGATGCGGGTGGCGGACATATGTGCGATACATAATTAAACGCATTTTTAGGAACAGGGAAAGCCGAATAAATGGGCTCGCTCCGTCCGCTCCACGCATCGACCCGGGTATTGCGCGCCTCCCGGGACCGGTCGTGCCCTCTCCGCGGACCTTGTGGAAAAAGCAAAACAGTTCAAGGCGTTTTCGGTCAGCGCAGCCACGGGCGGAGGAAGTCTCGTTGAAAAAGCTTTCTCCAGTTGGTCAAGGAAAGGTTTCGTTATCGAGGGCTTCGTGTTTGCACACGAACATGCCACCCACCTCGCTTCCTGGCCAAAAAACCTTATTGTCATTTCAGCCATTTGTGGAAGGCCTCTCGGCTTGTTTGCAACAATGGTCGGCACGGGAATAATCACTTGCCCGGAATAGGAATAAAAGCACGTCCCTTCCTGGCCGCGCCAGTCTTAAACGTCCAAATGTATCCTCGGGCGAGGTGCTTGAGCCCCGACGTGCTCCAAGTTGTGTCCGTGGCGTGTGAATTTGTGCGCGCAAAAATGTTAAGCTGGGCATAGCACTTAGCCCGTAGTGTGCATGGCGGAGTGGAGACACATTGTTATGAAGGCACTTTGAGGCTCTCGAGCACAGGTGGAAGAGCGCTCTGCAAGAGAACCCAGTCCATTTACCCTTTGGTTCTCCACGTCGTGGGGTCCGCCACAAACAGCAGGCCTGATTTTACTGCTACGGGAGACGAAGCATGGCGGGGCCCAAGATCTGCAAACCCAAACAGGGGCACCATGACGCCAGTGGCCGGGATTAGGCATCACTCTGGCCTCTGGGGAGGGAGGAGAGGACACGCTTTCTGGCTTTCTTCCTCACGCACCAAGTATTTCGCCTTTTACTAAAAGACTTCCCGTGGAGAGCGATGCTAAGCGGAGTTGTGCATTTCTTGGGGGGGCTCTGCCGCCTGCCGGGCCATCTTCTTTTTGTTTTTAAAGAAAAAACAAAAAAGACACGCAGGACGGGTAACGCGAGCACAGAGGCTTCGCAGGCCTCTCGTGTTGTTGGCTAGGCTGTGGCTAAGTGTGGGCGGAGCTCTCGAGGTTCGAGCTGCCTCCTGGGAGCCAATTGAAATGCGCACCGCTCCACAAGCGAAGGCCGTGTCCCGGGAAGGCTGGGCCCAAGCCAGGGAAAGACGAAGTATCCCATCGCTTTCCGCCTTTTGGCTAAGATCACGTGTAGTATCTTGTTCTTATCGTTTAATATCTGTGATAAGCCCCCCAATGCGGGGCCGGCCACATATTTACACGCCATTTTTAAGAACAGTGGAGCCGGAATAAGGGGGCTCGCTCCGTCCGCTCCACGCATCGACCCGTGATGGCAGCGCCTCCGGGAACGTGCCCTCTCCGCTGACCTTTGGAAAAGCAAAAAAGTCGAGGTCCGTTTGCTGTCATCTGAGCCCACTGGGCGGCTGAATGTCTCGTGAACTTTCCATCAGGTGGTTCAAGGGAAAAGGTCGTATCGAGGGCTTCGTGCAACGGACAGGCACCCCACCTCGTCCTCCTGGCCAAAAAACCTTTATTGTTTCATTTCAGCCATTTGTGAAGGCCTCTCGGCTGTTTTTGCAAAAACCAATGTCGCTACGGGGGAATAAATCACCTGCCAGGAAATAGGTAATAAAAGCACGTCCCTGGCCGCCGCCAGTTCTTCGTCAAGTCAAAGTTCTCGGCGATGGTTGTGTGCTGCGCCCCGAGTGCCCACGTGTGGCCGTCGGAGTGTGAATGTGCGCCGCAAATGTTAGATGGGAGCCACTGCCGTAGTTTGCTGGTGCGGCGAGTGAGACCCCACATTGTATGAAGGCACTCACCCTTTGAGCGCTCGAGCACAGTGGGAAGAGCGCCTTGCAAGCGAAACCCAAGTCCATTTACCCTTTGGTCTCCAGTCGTTGGTTCCGCACAAAAGCCAGGCTGATTTTACGCTACGGAAGACGAGCAGGCGGCGGGGGCCCCGAGATTGCAACACCAAAAACAGGGCCACATGACGCCGGTGGCCGGTACTAGGCAGCTACTCTGGCCTCTGGGCGAGGCGAGTGGACGAGAGACACGCTTCTGGCTTCTCTCATAACCACCAAGTCTTCGCTTTTACTAAAGACTTCCGTGTTGAGAGAGATGCTAAGCGAGTACAGTTGTTGCCCTTATTTTTGTGGGCTTTCTGCCGCCTGGCCGGGACATCTTTCCTTTTTGTTTTTAAAGAAAAAAAAAAACCAGAATCCACGCACGGGAGTTAAGCGCTACATAGTCGACAGGACCCTCTCGCTGTGCTCGCTGTGGCTAAAGTTGTGGAGAACGCTTCGAGGTCGAAGAGCTGCCTCCCTGGGAGCCCATGAAAATAAGCGCCACCGTCCACACAAGCGAGACGTGTCCCGGGGAAGGCGGCCCTCCAGGAAGACGAGGAGCCCATCGCTTCTCGGCCTTTGGCTAAGATCAAAGTGTCGTATCTGTTCTTTATCAGTTTAATATTTGATACGCCCCCCCCGATGCCTTGGGGGCGACATATTAAACGCCATTTTTAGCACAGGGAGCCGCATAAGGGGCTCGCTCCGTCCGCTCACGCATTTTCGACCCGGTTACTTTGCAGCGCCTCCGGGAACGGTGCCCTCTCCGCTACCTGTGTGAAAAGACAGAGTCGAGGCCGTTTGCGGTCATCTGCAGCCACGGGCGGCGGAGTCTCGTGAAGATTTCCATCCAGTTGTTTTCAAGGAAAGGGTTCGTTTATCGAGGCTTCGTTTGCACACGCAGGCACCCCACTCGCTCTCCTGGCCAAAACCTTATTGTCATTTCAGCCATTGTGAAGGCTCTCGCTTTTTTGCAACAATGTCGGCACGGGAATAACTCACTGCCAGGAATAGGCATAAAAGCACGTCCCTGGGCCGCCAGTCTAACGTCCAAGTATCCTCGGGCGAGGTTTGCTGAGCCCGGACGTGCTCCAAGTGTGTCCGTCGGAGTGTGAATGTGCGCGGCAAAATGTAGATGGGCAGCACTTTAGCCCGTAGTGAATGGGCGAGTGAGACACATTGTAGACGGCACTTTGAGCGGCTCGAGCACAGTGGAGAGCGTGCCACGAGAACCCGCCATTACCCTTTGTTCTCCAGTCGTGGGTCCCGCCACAAACAGCAGGCTGTATTTTTCCATGCCTACGGAGACGAGCAAGGGGGGCCCGAGATCTGCAAACCAAACAGGGGCCACCATACCGGCCGGTGGCCCGGGGATCTAGGCATCACTCTGGCCTCTGGGGAGGCGAGAGAGATCACGCTTTCTGGCTTCTCTTCATAACGCCACAAGTCTTCGCCTTTTACTAAAGGGACTTCCGTGGAGTAGCGATGCTATAAGCGAGTTGTTTGCTCATTTTTGGGGGCTCGCCGCCTGCCGGGCCATCTTCTTTTTGTTTTAAAGAAAAAAAAAATAAAAGACCGCACGGACGTTAAGCGAGCAAACAGATGGCTCGGGACAGGCCTCTCTGTGCTAGCTGTGGCTAAGTGTGGGCGGAGCTCGAGGTCGAAGCTGCCTTCCTGGGAGCCACTTTGAAAGCGCCACCCTGTTCAACCAAGCGCGACGTGTCCCGGGAAGGCGCCCAGCCAGGGGACAGCGAAGGAAAAGCCCATCGCTTTCTCGGCCTTTTGGCTAAGGCTCAAGGTAGTATCTGTTCTTATCAGTTTAAATATGATACGGCCCCCGATTGCGGGGGGTGGCGACCTATTTAAACGCTTTTTAGAAACAGGGAACGCCGAATTAAGGGGGGCTCGCTCCGTCCGCTTCCACGCATTTCGACCCGGTATTGCAGTCGCCCTCCGGGAACGTTTGCCCTCTCCGCTTGTACCTTGTGGAAACGCAAAAAGTCGAGGCCGTTTGCGGTCATTCTGTCCGCCATCGGGCGGCGGATGGAAAGTCTCGTGAAAGTTCTCATCCAGTTGGTTCAAGGAAGTAAAGGTTCGTTTATCGAGGCTGGCTTCGTGTGCACACGACAGGCACCCACCTCGCTCTCCTGGCCAAAAACCTTATTGTCATTTCAGCCATTGTGAAGGCTCCTCTCGGCTGTTTTGGCACAATGTCGGCACGGGACTATGAAATAATTCACTGCCAGGAAAGGAATCAAAGCACGTTCCCTGCCGCGCCGTCTTAACGTCCAAGTATCCTCGGGCGAGGTTGGCTGCTGAGCCCCGACGTGCTCCAAGTGTGTCCGTCGGCGTGTGAATGTGCGCGCAAAGTTAGATGGGCAAAGCACTTTAGCCCTAGTGTGATAGGGCGAGGAGACACATTGTCATGAAGGCACTTTGAGCGCTCTAAGCACAGTGAAGAGCGCTTGCCAAGAGAACCAGTCCATTACCCTTTGGTCTCCAGTCTGGGTCCGCCACAAACAGCCAGAGGCTGATTTTTACTGCTCGGAGACGAGCAGGCGGGGGCCGAGGAGATCTGCAACAACCAACGGGGCCACCTGACCGCGGTGGCCGGGGGAACTAGGCATCAATCTGGCCTCGGGGAGGCGAGAGCGACACGATTTCTGGATTTCTTCATTAAACGCACAAGTCTTCGCCTTTACTAAAGACTTCCGTGGGAGAGAGATGCTAAGCGAGTTGGCTTAATTTTTGGGGGGCTCTGCGCCTGGCAGGGCCATCTTCTTTTTGTTTTAAAGAAAAAAAAAAAAAAAAAAAGACACGCACGGACTTAAGCGACCCAGAGGCCTCGACAGGCTCTCTTGTGCTCGCTGCTGGTAATTGTGGGCGGCGCTTCAGGTCGAAGCTTGCCTCCCTTGGAGCCAAAGCCAATTGAAATCGCGCACCGTCACAAGCGAGACGTGTCCCGGGGGACGGGCCGGCCAGCCAGGAATACGAAGGAAGCCCATGCTTCTCGGCCTTTGGCTAAGATCAAGGTCGTATCCGTCTTATCAGTTGAATATCTGAACGCCCCGATGCGGGGTAACCTATTAAACCGCATTTTTTAGAACAGGGAGCCGAAATAAGGGGCTCGCTTCCGTCCGCCACGCATCGACCCCGGTATTGCAGCGCCCTCCGGGCCCGGTTTGTCCTCTCCGGCTGACCTTGTGGAAAAGCAAAAAGTCGA
>CM024204.1:125535-166949 GCA_013435755.1 Amphilophus citrinellus
ACTGTGCCGAGCTCTCAAAGTGCTTCAACAATGTGTCTCACTCCCCATTTCACCGACGGGCTAAGTGCTGCCCATATAAATTTGCGGCGCACATGTCAACACTCCCCGACGACACACTGTGGAGCAACGTCGGGCTCAGCAACGCCCCCGAGGATCTTTACGTTTAATGACTGGTTGGCGCGGCGCAGGGACGTGCTTTTATTCATATTCCGGCAGTTTTGATGTATTACCGTGCCGACATGTTGCAAAACAGCCGAGAGGCCTTTCACAAATGGCTGAAATGACAATAAAGGTTTTGGCCAAAGAGAGCGAGGTGGGGTGGCTTGGCGTGTGCAACACGAAGCCTCGATCACGACCTTTCCGTGAACCAAATGGATGGAAAGCTTCTCGAGACGTCTGTCGCCGACCGTGGCTGCAGATGACCGCAAACGGCCTCGACTTTTTGCTTTCCACAAGGTCAGCGGAGAGGGCAACCGTTCCCGGAGGCGCTGCAATACCGGGTCGATGCGTGGAGCGGACGGAGCGAGCCCTTATTTCGGCTCCCTGTTCTAAAAAATGCGTTTAATATGTCGCCCCCGCATCGGGGGCGTATCAGATATTAAACTGATAAGAACAGATACTACACTTGATCTTAGCCAAAAGGCCGAGAAGCGATGGGCTCCTTCGTCTTCCTGGCTGGGCCGCCTTCCCGGGACACGTCTCGCTTGTGACGGTGCGCTATTTCAATTGGCTCCCAGGGAGGCAGCTTCGACCTCGAAGCTCCGCCCACACTTAGCCACAGCGAGCACACGAGAGGCCTGTCGAGCCTCTGTGCTCGCTTACGTCCGTGCGTGTCTTTTTTTTTTTTTTTCTTTAAAACAAAAAGAAGATGGCCCGGCCAGGCGGCAGAGCCCCCCAAAAATAAGCACAACTCGCTTAGCATCGCTCTCCACGGAAGTCTTTAGTAAAAGGCGAAAGACTTGTGCGTTATGAAGAGAAGCCAGAAAGCGTGTCTCTCTCGCCTCCCCAGAGGCCAGAGTGATGCCTAGTCCCGGCCACCGGCGTCATGGTGGCCCCTGTTTGGTTTGCAGATCTCGGGCCCCGCCTGCTCGTCTCCGTAGCAGTAAAAATCAGGCCTGCTGTTTGTGGCGGACCCACGACTGGAGACCAAAGGGTAAATGGACTGGTTCTCTTGCAGCGCTCTTCCACTGTGCTCGAGCGCTCAAAGTGCCTTCATACAATGTGTCTCACTCGCCCATTCACACTACGGGCTAAGTGCGCCCATCTAACATTTGCGCGCACATTCACACTCCGACGGACAACACTTGGACACGTCGGGGCTCAGCACCTCGCCCGAGGATACTTTGACGTTAAGACTGGCGCGGCCATGGACGTGCTTTTATTCCTATTCCTGGCAGTGATTATTCCCGTGCCGACATTGTTGCAAAACAGCCGAGAGGCCTTCACAATGGCTGAAATGACAATAAAGGTTTTGGCCAGGAGAGCGAGGTGGGGGTGGCTGTCGTGTGCACACGAAGCCTCGATAACGAACCTTTCCTTGAACCAACTGGATGGAAAGCTTCACGAGACTTCCGCCGCCCGTGGCTGCAGATGACCGCAAACGGCCTCGACTTTTTGCTTTTCCACAAGGTCAGCGGAGAGGGCACCGTTCCCGGAGGCGCTGCAATACCGGGTCGATGCGTGGAGCGGACGGAGCGAGCCCCTTATTCGGCTCCCTGTTCTAAAAATGCGTTTAATATGTCGCCCCCGCATCGGGGGCGTATCAGATATTAAACTGATAAGAACAGATACTACACTTGATCTTAGCCAAAAGGCCGAGAAGCGATGGGCTCCTTCGTCTTCCTGGCTGGGCCGCCTTCCCGGGACACGTCTCGCTTGTGACGGTGCGCTATTTCAATTGGCTCCCAGGGAGGCAGCTTCGACCTCGAAGCTCCGCCCACACTTAGCCACAGCGAGCACACGAGAGGCCTGTCGAGCCTCTGTGCTCGCTTACGTCCGTGCGTGTCTTTTTTTTTTTTTTCTTTAAAAACAAAAAGAAGATGGCCCGGCCAGGCGGCAGAGCCCCCCAAAAATAAGCACAACTCGCTTAGCATCGCTCTCCACGGAAGTCTTTAGTAAAAGGCGAAAGACTTGTGCGTTATGAAGAGAAGCCAGAAAGCGTGTCTCTCTCGCCTCCCCAGAGGCCAGAGTGATGCCTAGTCCCGGCCACCGGCGTCATGGTGGCCCCTGTTTGGTTTGCAGATCTCGGGCCCCGCCTGCTCGTCTCCGTAGCAGTAAAAAATCAGGCCTGGCTGTTTGTGGCGGACCCACGACTGGAGACCAAAGGGTAAATGGACTGGTTCTCTTGCAGCGCTCTTCCACTGTGCTCGAGCGCTCAAAGTGCCTTCATACAATGTGTCTCACTCGCCCATTCACACTACGGGCTAAGTGCTGCCCATCTAACATTTGCGCGCACATTCACACTCCGACGGACACACTTGGAGCACGTCGGGGCTCAGCACCTCGCCCGAGGATACTTTGACGTTAAGACTGGCGCGGCCAGGGACGTGCTTTTATTCCTATTCCTGGCAGTGATTATTCCCGTGCCGACATTGTTGCAAAACAGCCGAGAGGCCTTCACAAATGGCTGAAATGACAATAAAGGTTTTGGCCAGGAGAGCGAGGTGGGGTGGCTGTCGTGTGCACACGAAGCCTCGATAAACGAACCTTTCCTTGAACCAACTGGATGGAAAGCTTCACGAGACTTCCGCCGCCCGTGGCTGCAGATGACCGCAAACGGCCTCGACTTTTTGCTTTTCCACAAGGTCAGCGGAGAGGGCACCGTTCCCGGAGGCGCTGCAATACCGGGTCGATGCGTGGAGCGGACGGAGCGAGCCCCTTATTCGGCTCCCTGTTCTAAAAATGCGTTAATATGTCGCCCCCGCATCGGGGGCGTATCAGATATTAAACTGATAAGAACAGATACTACACTTGATCTTAGCCAAAAGGCCGAGAAGCGATGGGCTCCTTCGTCTTCCTGGCTGGGCCGCCTTCCCGGGACACGTCTCGCTTGTGACGGTGCGCTATTTCAATTGGCTCCCAGGGAGGCAGCTTCGACCTCGAAGCTCCGCCCACACTTAGCCACAGCGAGCACACGAGAGGCCTGTCGAGCCTCTGTGCTCGCTTACGTCCGTGCGTGTCTTTTTTTTTTTTTTCTTTAAAAACAAAAAGAAGATGGCCCGGCCAGGCGGCAGAGCCCCCCAAAAATAAGCACAACTCGCTTAGCATCGCTCTCCACGGAAGTCTTTAGTAAAAGGCGAAAGACTTGTGCGTTATGAAGAGAAGCCAGAAAGCGTGTCTCTCTCGCCTCCCCAGAGGCCAGAGTGATGCCTAGTCCCGGCCACCGGCGTCATGGTGGCCCCTGTTTGGTTTGCAGATCTCGGGCCCCGCCTGCTCGTCTCCGTAGCAGTAAAAATCAGGCCTGGCTGTTTGTGGCGGACCCACGACTGGAGACCAAAGGGTAAATGGACTGGTTCTCTTGCAGCGCTCTTCCACTGTGCTCGAGCGCTCAAAGTGCCTTCATACAATGTGTCTCACTCGCCCATTCACACTACGGGCTAAGTGCTGCCCATCTAACATTTGCGCGCACATTCACACTCCGACGGACACACTTGGAGCACGTCGGGGCTCAGCACCTCGCCCGAGGATACTTTGACGTTAAGACTGGCGCGGCCAGGGACGTGCTTTTATTCCTATTCCTGGCAGTGATTATTCCCGTGCCGACATTGTTGCAAAACAGCCGAGAGGCCTTCACAAATGGCTGAAATGACAATAAAGGTTTTGGCCAGGAGAGCGAGGTGGGGTGGCTGTCGTGTGCACACGAAGCCTCGATAAACGAACCTTTCCTTGAACCAACTGGATGGAAAGCTTCACGAGACTTCCGCCGCCCGTGGCTGCAGATGACCGCAAACGGCCTCGACTTTTTGCTTTTCCACAAGGTCAGCGGAGAGGGCACCGTTCCCGGAGGCGCTGCAATACCGGGTCGATGCGTGGAGCGGACGGAGCGAGCCCCTTATTCGGCTCCCTGTTCTAAAAATGCGTTTAATATGTCGCCCCCGCATCGGGGGCGTATCAGATATTAAACTGATAAGAACAGATACTACACTTGATCTTAGCCAAAAGGCCGAGAAGCGATGGGCTCCTTCGTCTTCCTGGCTGGGCCGCCTTCCCGGGACACGTCTCGCTTGTGACGGTGCGCTATTTCAATTGGCTCCCAGGGAGGCAGCTTCGACCTCGAAGCTCCGCCCACACTTAGCCACAGCGAGCACACGAGAGGCCTGTCGAGCCTCTGTGCTCGCTTACGTCCGTGCGTGTCTTTTTTTTTTTTTCTTTAAAAACAAAAAGAAGATGGCCCGGCCAGGCGGCAGAGCCCCCCAAAAATAAGCACAACTCGCTTAGCATCGCTCTCCACGGAAGTCTTTAGTAAAAGGCGAAAGACTTGTGCGTTATGAAGAGAAGCCAGAAAGCGTGTCTCTCTCGCCTCCCCAGAGGCCAGAGTGATGCCTAGTCCCGGCCACCGGCGTCATGGTGGCCCCTGTTTGGTTTGCAGATCTCGGGCCCCGCCTGCTCGTCTCCGTAGCAGTAAAAATCAGGCCTGGCTGTTTGTGGCGGACCCACGACTGGAGACCAAAGGGTAAATGGACTGGTTCTCTTGCAGCGCTCTTCCACTGTGCTCGAGCGCTCAAAGTGCCTTCATACAATGTGTCTCACTCGCCCATTCACACTACGGGCTAAGTGCTGCCCATCTAACATTTGCGCGCACATTCACACTCCGACGGACACACTTGGAGCACGTCGGGGCTCAGCACCTCGCCCGAGGATACTTTGACGTTAAGACTGGCGCGGCCAGGGACGTGCTTTTATTCCTATTCCTGGCAGTGATTATTCCCGTGCCGACATTGTTGCAAAACAGCCGAGAGGCCTTCACAAATGGCTGAAATGACAATAAAGGTTTTGGCCAGGAGAGCGAGGTGGGGTGGCTGTCGTGTGCACACGAAGCCTCGATAAACGAACCTTTCCTTGAACCAACTGGATGGAAAGCTTCACGAGACTTCCGCCGCCCGTGGCTGCAGATGACCGCAAACGGCCTCGACTTTTTGCTTTTCCACAAGGTCAGCGGAGAGGGCACCGTTCCCGGAGGCGCTGCAATACCGGGTCGATGCGTGGAGCGGACGGAGCGAGCCCCTTATTCGGCTCCCTGTTCTAAAAATGCGTTTAATATGTCGCCCCCGCATCGGGGGCGTATCAGATATTAAACTGATAAGAACAGATACTACACTTGATCTTAGCCAAAAGGCCGAGAAGCGATGGGCTCCTTCGTCTTCCTGGTTGGGCCGCCTTCCCGGGACACGTCTCGCTTGTGACGGTGCGCTATTTCAATTGGCTCCCAGGGAGGCAGCTTCGACCTCGAAGCTCCGCCCACACTTAGCCACAGCGAGCACACGAGAGGCCTGTCGAGCCTCTGTGCTCGCTTACGTCCGTGCGTGTCTTTTTTTTTTTTTCTTTAAAAACAAAAAGAAGATGGCCCGGCCAGGCGGCAGAGCCCCCCAAAAATAAGCACAACTCGCTTAGCATCGCTCTCCACGGAAGTCTTTAGTAAAAGGCGAAAGACTTGTGCGTTATGAAGAGAAGCCAGAAAGCGTGTCTCTCTCGCCTCCCCAGAGGCCAGAGTGATGCCTAGTCCCGGCCACCGGCGTCATGGTGGCCCCTGTTTGGTTTGCAGATCTCAGGCCCCGCCTGCTCGTCTCCGTAGCAGTAAAAATCAGGCCTGGCTGTTTGTGGCGGACCCACGACTGGAGACCAAAGGGTAAATGGACTGGTTCTCTTGCAGCGCTCTTCCACTGTGCTCGAGCGCTCAAAGTGCCTTCATACAATGTGTCTCACTCGCCCATTCACACTACGGGCTAAGTGCTGCCCATCTAACATTTGCGCGCACATTCACACTCCGACGGACACACTTGGAGCACGTCGGGGCTCAGCACCTCGCCCGAGGATACTTTGACGTTAAGACTGGCGCGGCCAGGGACGTGCTTTTATTCCTATTCCTGGCAGTGATTATTCCCGTGCCGACATTGTTGCAAAACAGCCGAGAGGCCTTCACAAATGGCTGAAATGACAATAAAGGTTTTGGCCAGGAGAGCGAGGTGGGGTGGCTGTCGTGTGCACACGAAGCCTCGATAAACGAACCTTTCCTTGAACCAACTGGATGGAAAGCTTCACGAGACTTCCGCCGCCCGTGGCTGCAGATGACCGCAAACGGCCTCGACTTTTTGCTTTTCCACAAGGTCAGCGGAGAGGGCACCGTTCCCGGAGGCGCTGCAATACCGGGTCGATGCGTGGAGCGGACGGAGCGAGCCCCTTATTCGGCTCCCTGTTCTAAAAATGCGTTTAATATGTCGCCCCCGCATCGGGGGCGTATCAGATATTAAACTGATAAGAACAGATACTACACTTGATCTTAGCCAAAAGGCCGAGAAGCGATGGGCTCCTTCGTCTTCCTGGCTGGGCCGCCTTCCCGGGACACGTCTCGCTTGTGACGGTGCGCTATTTCAATTGGCTCCCAGGGAGGCAGCTTCGACCTCGAAGCTCCGCCCACACTTAGCCACAGTGAGCACACGAGAGGCCTGTCGAGCCTCTGTGCTCGCTTACGTCCGTGCGTGTCTTTTTTTTTTTTTCTTTAAAAACAAAAAGAAGATGGCCCGGCCAGGCGGCAGAGCCCCCCAAAAATAAGCACAACTCGCTTAGCATCGCTCTCCACGGAAGTCTTTAGTAAAAGGCGAAAGACTTGTGCGTTATGAAGAGAAGCCAGAAAGCGTGTCTCTCTCGCCTCCCCAGAGGCCAGAGTGATGCCTAGTCCCGGCCACCGGCGTCATGGTGGCCCCTGTTTGGTTTGCAGATCTCGGGCCCCGCCTGCTCGTCTCCGTAGCAGTAAAAATCAGGCCTGGCTGTTTGTGGCGGACCCACGACTGGAGACCAAAGGGTAAATGGACTGGTTCTCTTGCAGCGCTCTTCCACTGTGCTCGAGCGCTCAAAGTGCCTTCATACAATGTGTCTCACTCGCCCATTCACACTACGGGCTAAGTGCTGCCCATCTAACATTTGCGCGCACATTCACACTCCGACGGACACACTTGGAGCACGTCGGGGCTCAGCACCTCGCCCGAGGATACTTTGACGTTAAGACTGGCGCGGCCAGGGACGTGCTTTTATTCCTATTCCTGGCAGTGATTATTCCCGTGCCGACATTGTTGCAAAACAGCCGAGAGGCCTTCACAAATGGCTGAAATGACAATAAAGGTTTTGGCCAGGAGAGCGAGGTGGGGTGGCTGTCGTGTGCACACGAAGCCTCGATAAACGAACCTTTCCTTGAACCAACTGGATGGAAAGCTTCACGAGACTTCCGCCGCCCGTGGCTGCAGATGACCGCAAACGGCCTCGACTTTTTGCTTTTCCACAAGGTCAGCGGAGAGGGCACCGTTCCCGGAGGCGCTGCAATACCGGGTCGATGCGTGGAGCGGACGGAGCGAGCCCCTTATTCGGCTCCCTGTTCTAAAAATGCGTTTAATATGTCGCCCCCGCATCGGGGGCGTATCAGATATTAAACTGATAAGAACAGATACTACACTTGATCTTAGCCAAAAGGCCGAGAAGCGATGGGCTCCTTCGTCTTCCTGGCTGGGCCGCCTTCCCGGGACACGTCTCGCTTGTGACGGTGCGCTATTTCAATTGGCTCCCAGGGAGGCAGCTTCGACCTCGAAGCTCCGCCCACACTTAGCCACAGCGAGCACACGAGAGGCCTGTCGAGCCTCTGTGCTCGCTTACGTCCGTGCGTGTCTTTTTTTTTTTTTCTTTAAAAACAAAAAGAAGATGGCCCGGCCAGGCGGCAGAGCCCCCCAAAAATAAGCACAACTCGCTTAGCATCGCTCTCCACGGAAGTCTTTAGTAAAAGGCGAAAGACTTGTGCGTTATGAAGAGAAGCCAGAAAGCGTGTCTCTCTCGCCTCCCCAGAGGCCAGAGTGATGCCTAGTCCCGGCCACCGGCGTCATGGTGGCCCCTGTTTGGTTTGCAGATCTCGGGCCCCGCCTGCTCGTCTCCGTAGCAGTAAAAATCAGGCCTGGCTGTTTGTGGCGGACCCACGACTGGAGACCAAAGGGTAAATGGACTGGTTCTCTTGCAGCGCTCTTCCACTGTGCTCGAGCGCTCAAAGTGCCTTCATACAATGTGTCTCACTCGCCCATTCACACTACGGGCTAAGTGCTGCCCATCTAACATTTGCGCGCACATTCACACTCCGACGGACACACTTGGAGCACGTCGGGGCTCAGCACCTCCCCCGAGGATACTTTGACGTTAAGACTGGCGCGGCCAGGGACGTGCTTTTATTCCTATTCCTGGCAGTGATTATTCCCGTGCCGACATTGTTGCAAAACAGCCGAGAGGCCTTCACAAATGGCTGAAATGACAATAAAGGTTTTGGCCAGGAGAGCGAGGTGGGGTGGCTGTCGTGTGCACACGAAGCCTCGATAAACGAACCTTTCCTTGAACCAACTGGATGGAAAGCTTCACGAGACTTCCGCCGCCCGTGGCTGCAGATGACCGCAAACGGCCTCGACTTTTTGCTTTTCCACAAGGTCAGTGGAGAGGGCACCGTTCCCGGAGGCGCTGCAATACCGGGTCGATGCGTGGAGCGGACGGAGCGAGCCCCTTATTCGGCTCCCTGTTCTAAAAATGCGTTTAATATGTCGCCCCCGCATCGGGGGCGTATCAGATATTAAACTGATAAGAACAGATTTTTTTTTTTTTTTTTTTTAATTTATTTATTAATATATTAAAGCATCACATCTTAACATGTGTTTTCATTCTTTTTACACAAACAAACTTAACTCATTTCCGATTTACAACTTTATCCTAATAACATAATAGATCTTCATAGAAAGGAAAAAAAGAGAATTAGAAAAGTAAAGATTATTACTTAAACAAAACAATTGTCAAGTTCACCACACCATGTTAACGAAATTCAACAAAATTAGAGACTGTCTACAGTTCAGAGGAGATCCTCCCCATTTGCTCCTTCCCTCCATCCTCTCCCGGAGAGTTCGGCCGCTGCCGCTGAGACCTCTCCGTGTGACTCCAACTCCTCCTTCCGTTCAGGCAGACAAGCGATTCTTCTTTGTGTCGATGCCTCCGATCTGATGCTAATGGCTAATTGGAGCATCGACACTGGGGGGATCTGCTTGCGCCTCCTCACCAACAAGTTTCGTGAGATCCATAGTGCTTCATTTATTGAGACTATAGTCAGCCATGTTTGTGCAAAAAAGTCTTTTTCCATTGCTTGTTTGCAAAGTCCATAAAGCACAAATCGTTCATTCAAGATCTCACTCATTGGGAGGTACGGGATTTTCACAGAGCTGGCCAGAGTCCACAGGTCTACAGCGGCATCACACTCCCACAACAAATGCCTTGTTGTTTCCTGCTGTCCGCACATAGGTCTAGGACAGAGTGCGGTAGATGCCATGCCTCGCGCATGCATCACGGCTCGAACCGGGAGGATCTCATGAACAACCATCCACATCAAGTCTCGTAATCTGTTGGAGAGAACAGGGTGGTTAACATTTGCCCAGATTTTTCCACACACACTAGACTCACAACGTCGTACTAAACATACTTTTTCTTGTCCTTGAATAAAGTCCATTATTAATCGATGATCTTTTAATAACTGTTGTTCCTTTTCTAAATTAAAATGTCTTATAAAGGATTGGATGGTCTCGTATGTCGGTGATAAGTTAAAGGCTACTGGGCGCCAATGCACTGTTTCAACCATTCGTAGGCGGCGTAAATATGCACCAAATTCGTAGTATATCATAGCCTTCATCTTATCACTTCCAGATGTGTCAGTCGCTGTCTTCATATGGAGAGCTGTGTGCATACTTCCCAGAAATCGGTACAAGTCTGGAACACCTTTTCCACCTTTACCCTTCTCCTTCTTCATCACGTCCCTCCTGAGTCTTTCCCATTTCGAGTTCCACACAAAATAGAACAATGAGCGTTCTATATTGCGTAAAATATTCCTAGGAGGCATAAAAACAGAGTTGATTAACAACATCAGTGGTATTATCACCGCTTTAATTATCAGCACCTTTCCTTCGATCGTCAATTTTCTTAATTTCCAAAAAGCCAATTTTTTTTTAATTTTAGCCTTCACATCCAACCAATTTTGCAAACCACTACCATCTTTATCAAATTTAATACCCAGAATTTTCCTTTCCTTATTAATTAGTATACCGACAGGTCTCCCTGTTGCCTCAGAAGGACCGCACTCTAGACATTGTGTCTTTTCCTTATTCAATTTTGAGCCGGAGGCTCGTCCAAATTTGTAAGCAACTTCAAAAACCTTTTCAATGGATGCAATATTTGTGCATATAATATTTATATCATCCATATATAGAAAACACTTTGCTTCGAGACCTCCACTTCCTGGAACTGTAAAGCCCTTTATATTAGCTTCATCTCGCAAACTCTGAGCAAAAGGTTCTATACATATAATAAACAATAACGCGGACAAGGGACAACCTTGCCTGACTCCACTTTTTATGTTAATTGATCTCGTTAAGGAACCATTTATAATAAAACGACTAGTAGTATTCGTATATAATAGCTTTATCCACATTATGAATTTTTTAGGGAGATTCATTTTCTCCAATACTTTAAACATATACTCATGTGAGAGCCTATCAAAGGCTTTCTCAAAATCCAAATTTAGAATAGAAGCTTTCATTTTTCTTTCATTTATAAAATGTATAATATCTCTGATCAAAATCAAACCATCTGTGATTTTCCTTCCTGGTATTGCGCAAGTTTGATCTGGGTGGATAAGATGTCTGAGAAAAGGAGTAACTCTATTTGCCAACAATTTGCTAAACATTTTACAGTCCACGTTTAATAGAGAAATAGGTCGCCAATTATTTAGATCTGATTTACCTCCTTTTTTATAAATTAATGACACTAGGGCTGTTCGAAAGCTTTCAGGTAAGCATGAAATCTTTTCAAATTCATTAAATACGTCTAGTAGATCTGGTGCTATCAAATCCCAAAAGGTTAAATAGAACTCCACAGGGAGTCCATCACCACCTGGAGTTTTTCCTTTCTTAAAAGATTTTAAACAATTTGTTAATTCAGCCATACCAAATTCTGCCACAAAAGAATCTTTCGCTTCAATATGAAAATTTAATTTTTTTAGAATTTCATCTACACTATCATCTTCGATTGGCCTAGCTTTATATAAGTCATCGTAATAGTCTTCTACAATTACCTTTAAACCTTCTAAATCCTTACGAATGCTACCATCTTGTGTCTTCAAAGCAGACATAGCTTCTCGTTTATTTACAATCTTTCTAATAAAATACCTTGTACATTTTTCCCCTTCCTCCAATTCTCTTTCTCTACTTCTAATAATTATTCCTTTACCTTTAATTTCAGCGAGTATCTTCATTTCTGTTTTTGTATTCTTTATTTCCTGATTGAAGTCTAAACCAAAATTTTGCATCCTAAATAAACACTGTAGCCTTTTTTGTAATTGTAGCATTCTTTTCATTTCCTTCCTTTTCTTTATCGCGCCAGCTCTTTTAAAGAAAATACAAGTTCTTTTCTTAATTAACTCCCACCATTCCATTTTAGAGTCACACACATCCTTTAGGGTACGCCAATTTTCATAATATTGTTTATAATGAGTCTTTACAGTAGGCTCTTCAAGAAGGGAACAGTTTAGTTTCCAAAGACCCTTCTCTCGAGGGCATCTTGTATTTTGAAGTTCAGGTAAGGAAAAGGTGCTTAATAACATAAGATGATCTGAAAAGAAAACAGGACTTATGGTAAAATGTGATACTATATAATCTTTCGTGAACATGAAGTCGATCCTTGAGGCTTTTAATCCATCATCACTATACCAAGTAAAAGCAGGTTCTTTTGGGGGTAAACTTTTGGAGGCATCATTTAATTTAAAATCTTTACATAAATTCGCAAGAAAATGTGACGTTTTATCCATCTTATACTCTTCTGTAGTACCTTTTCTATCTTTCGTGTCAAGAATGCAGTTAAAATCACCACATAAAACGATGGAAGTCATTCCTATCAAATGAGTTTCTAGAGTTTGAAAAAGCTTATATCTTTCATTCTTATCATTATGTCCGTATATATTAAATAGTTTAAATTCCAGACCCATAAAGGTCATATTTACTAGCAAGATTCTACCATCTCTGATAATCTTACTCTTTTTTATACTTAACTGTGGATTTTTAACTAGAATAGCTATTCCATCATTTCTATTTTCATTTGATCCACTCCATATAGATTCATGCATCCACATTTCTTTCCATCTATGGTAATTTTGAAGATACGGTAAACTACATTCTTGTAGACAAATAATATCAGCCTTTATCGTTTTCAAGTATGATATTATGCTTTGTGCTCTCAAAGGGGATTTTATACTTCTCACATTTATTGAAGCAATAGTGAGAGCCATCATCGTTAGAAGAGAAAGAAGACATATATTTTCCATGCAAAATACTTTAGAAGCAAAGTTCAAATCTTTTCTCCTATTTCTTGTGAAAATAGTTCTGTTTTAGGTTCTTTCAACATCTCGGTGTCGCAATCTGGAGGGGAAGACTCCTGTTCTGCATGTCTACCCAACTCTCTACGTCGTAATGCTTCATTCATTGTCCGTCTTTCTTTTGGAGTTGACTGTAAATCTATTGTCAGAAAGGATAATTCGTTTGGTGAATCGGTCGGAAATTTTCTTGATTCATCAGAATCAGAATCGTTTACACTATCCGTATATCTCCCTTTCTTTTCTGTAACATCCTGAAGTTCCAAGGATGATTCAGGCACCAATCTTTTCCCTTGTTTTAACTCCATGAAAACCTCAGGAACCAAAATTTCCTCTTCCTCCTCTAAGTCTTCACTTACCTCCAAGTCCTGTGCTACATCGTCCAGAGTGGGTTTAGTTACCTGCTGCAACTGACCTAGCTCATCAGGTTCTTGTACATTAATTGCCCTGCTGGACAGAAAAGGTGAAGACTCCAGCTGAGGGCAATTAAGTTGAATGTTTGTTGCACTTGACACGCTAATTGTGTTGCTGGGTGGAGGAGGTGGAAGCTCCAGCTGTGGGCAGTTGTGTTGATTATTTGCTTCGTCTGTCGTTTTTGGTCTTTCCCCTTGCCTCCTTGATGCCTTCAATCTGTTCGCAAAGGACTCAGGACAGTTACGAAATAGGTGATCTCCTTTACCACATAAATTACACAATTTTGCATTTTGACATGTTTCTACAGTGTGCCCCTTTTCCCTGCATTTCGTACATATCACCTGTGTACATGCCTCCACCAAGTGTCCATGTTCACCACATTTTCTGCATGTTTTTGGTTGTCCTTGATAATATACGTAACCCCTGTTCTCACCTAAGACTATCATTTGTGGTAATTGTTTCAAACCCTGAAAGCCTTGAGGGTCCTGCCACTGCTGTATTGGTATCCGCCAAGCACAGTTCCATATTCCATCAACATCTCGTACTTTCAATGGTTGTCCTTTCACAGTACAAAAGCGACTTAACCATTTACTAATATCCTCGGGGTTCACTGTTTCGTTAAACATCTTAACTATTACCGTTTTCAAAGCATTGTCTGACAGTTTTTCCACGTGAAACATGGAAAACTGAGGTTTCACATTCTCAAACCTTGTCCAAAATTCTCTTAGCAGAATTGCAGTCTGAAAGCTTAAATCAAAACCTTTGTTGTATGGTAGCGTGATAATACAGTTCAGGTCATTTGCAGAGAAGTTCAATGTTTTTTGAATGAGTTTCCTTGAAAAATCAAGCCTTGACATCTGAAACAAGTTACCATCCTCTTCCTTAAAAAGGAAACGCACGCTATGGTGTCTTCTTGTACCAGCGAAAGAAGACGCCATCCTGGCGGGAGGGTAAACCACCCAGCACAGGAGGTCTAACACGAGAAAAAATCAATAGAGGTACTCACTTATTTTGTCCTTCCACCAAAACGTCTGTAAAAGAAAAGAGAAAATTTACCACATCAAAATGTTGAAATTCTCCACCTTCCGAGAGGGCCGCCTTCCCGCCTGATAAGAACAGATACTACACTTGATCTTAGCCAAAAGGCCGAGAAGCGATGGGCTCCTTCGTCTTCCTGGCTGGGCCGCCTTCCCGGGACACGTCTCGCTTGTGACGGTGCGCTATTTCAATTGGCTCCCAGGGAGGCAGCTTCGACCTCGAAGCTCCGCCCACACTTAGCCACAGTGAGCACACGAGAGGCCTGTTGAGCCTCTGTGCTCGCTTACGTCCGTGCGTGTCTTTTTTTTTTCTTTAAAAACAAAAAGAAGATGGCCCGGCCAGGCGGCAGAGCCCCCCAAAAATAAGCACAACTCGCTTAGCATCGCTCTCCACGGAAGTCTTTAGTAAAAGGCGAAAGACTTGTGCGTTATGAAGAGAAGCCAGAAAGCGTGTCTCTCTCGCCTCCCCAGAGGCCAGAGTGATGCCTAGTCCCGGCCACCGGCGTCATGGTGGCCCCTGTTTGGTTTGCAGATCTCGGGCCCCGCCTGCTCGTCTCCGTAGCAGTAAAAATCAGGCCTGGCTGTTTGTGGCGGACCCACGACTGGAGACCAAAGGGTAAATGGACTGGTTCTCTTGCAGCGCTCTTCCACTGTGCTCGAGAGCTCAAAGTGCCTTCATACAATGTGTCTCACTCGCCCATTCACACTACGGGCTAAGTGCTGCCCATCTAACATTTGCGCGCACATTCACACTCCGACGGACACACTTGGAGCACGTCGGGGCTCAGCACCTCGCCCGAGGATACTTTGACGTTAAGACTGGCGCGGCCAGGGACGTGCTTTTATTCCTATTCCTGGCAGTGATTATTCCCGTGCCGACATTGTTGCAAAACAGCCGAGAGGCCTTCACAAATGGCTGAAATGACAATAAAGGTTTTGGCCAGGAGAGCGAGGTGGGGTGGCTGTCGTGTGCACACGAAGCCTCGATAAACGAACCTTTCCTTGAACCAACTGGATGGAAAGCTTCACGAGACTTCCGCCGCCCGTGGCTGCAGATGACCGCAAACGGCCTCGACTTTTTGCTTTTCCACAAGGTCAGCGGAGAGGGCACCGTTCCCGGAGGCGCTGCAATACCGGGTCGATGCGTGGAGCGGACGGAGCGAGCCCCTTATTCGGCTCCCTGTTCTAAAAATGCGTTTAATATGTCGCCCCCGCATCGGGGGCGTATCAGATATTAAACTGATAAGAACAGATTTTTTTTTTTTTTTTTTTAATTTATTTATTAATATATTAAAGCATCACATCTTAACATGTGTTTTCATTCTTTTTACACAAACAAACTTAACTCATTTCCGATTTACAACTTTATCCTAATAACATAATAGATCTTCATAGAAAGGAAAAAAAGAGAATTAGAAAAGTAAAGATTATTACTTAAACAAAACAATTGTCAAGTTCACCACACCATGTTAACGAAATTCAACAAAATTAGAGACTGTCTACAGTTCAGAGGAGATCCTCCCCATTTGCTCCTTCCCTCCATCCTCTCCCGGAGAGTTCGGCCGCTGCCGCTGAGACCTCTCCGTGTGACTCCAACTCCTCCTTCCGTTCAGGCAGACAAGCGATTCTTCTTTGTGTCGATGCCTCCGATCTGATGCTAATGGCTAATTGGAGCATCGACACTGGGGGGATCTGCTTGCGCCTCCTCACCAACAAGTTTCGTGAGATCCATAGTGCTTCATTTATTGAGACTATAGTCAGCCATGTTTGTGCAAAAAAGTCTTTTTCCATTGCTTGTTTGCAAAGTCCATAAAGCACAAATCGTTCATTCAAGATCTCACTCATTGGGAGGTACGGGATTTTCACAGAGCTGGCCAGAGTCCACAGGTCTACAGCGGCATCACACTCCCACAACAAATGCCTTGTTGTTTCCTGCTGTCCGCACATAGGTCTAGGACAGAGTGCGGTAGATGCCATGCCTCGCGCATGCATCACGGCTCGAACCGGGAGGATCTCATGAACAACCATCCACATCAAGTCTCGTAATCTGTTGGAGAGAACAGGGTGGTTAACATTTGCCCAGATTTTTCCACACACACTAGACTCACAACGTCGTACTAAACATACTTTTTCTTGTCCTTGAATAAAGTCCATTATTAATCGATGATCTTTTAATAACTGTTGTTCCTTTTCTAAATTAAAATGTCTTATAAAGGATTGGATGGTCTCGTATGTCGGTGATAAGTTAAAGGCTACTGGGCGCCAATGCACTGTTTCAACCATTCGTAGGCGGCGTAAATATGCACCAAATTCGTAGTATATCATAGCCTTCATCTTATCACTTCCAGATGTGTCAGTCGTTGTCTTCATATGGAGAGCTGTGTGCATACTTCCCAGAAATCGGTACAAGTCTGGAACACCTTTTCCACCTTTACCCTTCTCCTTCTTCATCACGTCCCTCTTGAGTCTTTCCCATTTCGAGTTCCACACAAAATAGAACAATGAGCGTTCTATATTGCGTAAAATATTCCTAGGAGGCATAAAAACAGAGTTGATTAACAACATCAGTGGTATTATCACCGCTTTAATTATCAGCACCTTTCCTTCGATCGTCAATTTTCTTAATTTCCAAAAAGCCAATTTTTTTTTAATTTTAGCCTTCACATCCAACCAATTTTGCAAACCACTACCATCTTTATCAAATTTAATACCCAGAATTTTCCTTTCCTTATTAATTAGTATACCGACAGGTCTCCCTGTTGCCTCAGAAGGACCGCACTCTAGACATTGTGTCTTTTCCTTATTCAATTTTGAGCCGGAGGCTCGTCCAAATTTGTAAGCAACTTCAAAAACCTTTTCAATGGATGCAATATTTGTGCATATAATATTTATATCATCCATATATAGAAAACACTTTGCTTCGAGACCTCCACTTCCTGGAACTGTAAAGCCCTTTATATTAGCTTCATCTCGCAAACTCTGAGCAAAAGGTTCTATACATATAATAAACAATAACGCGGACAAGGGACAACCTTGCCTGACTCCACTTTTTATGTTAATTGATCTCGTTAAGGAACCATTTATAATAAAACGACTAGTAGTATTCGTATATAATAGCTTTATCCACATTATGAATTTTTTAGGGAGATTCATTTTCTCCAATACTTTAAACATATACTCATGTGAGAGCCTATCAAAGGCTTTCTCAAAATCCAAATTTAGAATAGAAGCTTTCATTTTTCTTTCATTTATAAAATGTATAATATCTCTGATCAAAATCAAACCATCTGTGATTTTCCTTCCTGGTATTGCGCAAGTTTGATCTGGGTGGATAAGATGTCTGAGAAAAGGAGTAACTCTATTTGCCAACAATTTGCTAAACATTTTACAGTCCACGTTTAATAGAGAAATAGGTCGCCAATTATTTAGATCTGATTTACCTCCTTTTTTATAAATTAATGACACTAGGGCTGTTCGAAAGCTTTCAGGTAAGCATGAAATCTTTTCAAATTCATTAAATACGTCTAGTAGATCTGGTGCTATCAAATCCCAAAAGGTTAAATAGAACTCCACAGGGAGTCCATCACCACCTGGAGTTTTTCCTTTCTTAAAAGATTTTAAACAATTTGTTAATTCAGCCATACCAAATTCTGCCACAAAAGAATCTTTCGCTTCAATATGAAAATTTAATTTTTTTAGAATTTCATCTACACTATCATCTTCGATTGGCCTAGCTTTATATAAGTCATCGTAATAGTCTTCTACAATTACCTTTAAACCTTCTAAATCCTTACGAATGCTACCATCTTGTGTCTTCAAAGCAGACATAGCTTCTCGTTTATTTACAATCTTTCTAATAAAATACCTTGTACATTTTTCCCCTTCCTCCAATTCTCTTTCTCTACTTCTAATAATTATTCCTTTACCTTTAATTTCAGCGAGTATCTTCATTTCTGTTTTTGTATTCTTTATTTCCTGATTGAAGTCTAAACCAAAATTTTGCATCCTAAATAAACACTGTAGCCTTTTTTGTAATTGTAGCATTCTTTTCATTTCCTTCCTTTTCTTTATCGCGCCAGCTCTTTTAAAGAAAATACAAGTTCTTTTCTTAATTAACTCCCACCATTCCATTTTAGAGTCACACACATCCTTTAGGGTACGCCAATTTTCATAATATTGTTTATAATGAGTCTTTACAGTAGGCTCTTCAAGAAGGGAACAGTTTAGTTTCCAAAGACCCTTCTCTCGAGGGCATCTTGTATTTTGAAGTTCAGGTAAGGAAAAGGTGCTTAATAACATAAGATGATCTGAAAAGAAAACAGGACTTATGGTAAAATGTGATACTATATAATCTTTCGTGAGCATGAAGTCGATCCTTGAGGCTTTTAATCCATCATCACTATACCAAGTAAAAGCAGGTTCTTTTGGGGGTAAACTTTTGGAGGCATCATTTAATTTAAAATCTTTACATAAATTCGCAAGAAAATGTGACGTTTTATCCATCTTATACTCTTCTGTAGTACCTTTTCTATCTTTCGTGTCAAGAATGCAGTTAAAATCACCACATAAAACGATGGAAGTCATTCCTATCAAATGAGTTTCTAGAGTTTGAAAAAGCTTATATCTTTCATTCTTATCATTATGTCCGTATATATTAAATAGTTTAAATTCCAGACCCATAAAGGTCATATTTACTAGCAAGATTCTACCATCTCTGATAATCTTACTCTTTTTTATACTTAACTGTGGATTTTTAACTAGAATAGCTATTCCATCATTTCTATTTTCATTTGATCCACTCCATATAGATTCATGCATCCACATTTCTTTCCATCTATGGTAATTTTGAAGATACGGTAAACTACATTCTTGTAGACAAATAATATCAGCCTTTATCGTTTTCAAGTATGATATTATGCTTTGTGCTCTCAAAGGGGATTTTATACTTCTCACATTTATTGAAGCAATAGTGAGAGCCATCATCGTTAGAAGAGAAAGAAGACATATATTTTCCATGCAAAATACTTTAGAAGCAAAGTTCAAATCTTTTCTCCTATTTCTTGTGAAAATAGTTCTGTTTTAGGTTCTTTCAACATCTCGGTGTCACAATCTGGAGGGGAAGACTCCTGTTCTGCATGTCTACCCAACTCTCTACGTTGTAATGCTTCATTCATTGTCCGTCTTTCTTTTGGAGTTGACTGTAAATCTATTGTCAGAAAGGATAATTCGTTTGGTGAATCGGTCGGAAATTTTCTTGATTCATCAGAATCAGAATCGTTTACACTATCCGTATATCTCCCTTTCTTTTCTGTAACATCCTGAAGTTCCAAGGATGATTCAGGCACCAATCTTTTCCCTTATTTTAACTCCATGAAAACCTCAGGAACCAAAATTTCCTCTTCCTCCTCTAAGTCTTCACTTACCTCCAAGTCCTGTGCTACATCGTCCAGAGTGGGTTTAGTTACCTGCTGCAACTGACCTAGCTCATCAGGTTCTTGTACATTAATTGCCCTGCTGGACAGAAAAGGTGAAGACTCCAGCTGAGGGCAATTAAGTTGAATGTTTGTTGCACTTGACACGCTAATTGTGTTGCTGGGTGGAGGAGGTGGAAGCTCCAGCTGTGGGCAGTTGTGTTGATTATTTGCTTCGTCTGTCGTTTTTGGTCTTTCCCCTTGCCTCCTTGATGCCTTCAATCTGTTCGCAAAGGACTCAGGACAGTTACGAAATAGGTGATCTCCTTTACCACATAAATTACACAATTTTGCATTTTGACATGTTTCTACAGTGTGCCCCTTTTCCCTGCATTTCGTACATATCACCTGTGTACATGCCTCCACCAAGTGTCCATGTTCACCACATTTTCTGCATGTTTTTGGTTGTCCTTGATAATATACGTAACCCCTGTTCTCACCTAAGACTATCATTTGTGGTAATTGTTTCAAACCCTGAAAGCCTTGAGGGTCCTGCCACTGCTGTATTGGTATCCGCCAAGCACAGTTCCATATTCCATCAACATCTCGTACTTTCAATGGTTGTCCTTTCACAGTACAAAAGCGACTTAACCATTTACTAATATCCTCGGGGTTCACTGTTTCGTTAAACATCTTAACTATTACCGTTTTCAAAGCATTGTCTGACAGTTTTTCCACGTGAAACATGGAAAACTGAGGTTTCACATTCTCAAACCTTGTCCAAAATTCTCTTAGCAGAATTGCAGTCTGAAAGCTTAAATCAAAACCTTTGTTGTATGGTAGCGTGATAATACAGTTCAGGTCATTTGCAGAGAAGTTCAATGTTTTTTGAATGAGTTTCCTTGAAAAATCAAGCCTTGACATCTGAAACAAGTTACCATCCTCTTCCTTAAAAAGGAAACGCACGCTATGGTGTCTTCTTGTACCAGCGAAAGAAGACGCCATCCTGGCGGGAGGGTAAACCACCCAGCACAGGAGGTCTAACACGAGAAAAAATCAATAGAGGTACTCACTTATTTTGTCCTTCCACCAAAACGCCTGTAAAAGAAAAGAGAAAATTTACCACATCAAAATGTTGAAATTCTCCACCTTCCGAGAGGGCCGCCTTCCCGCCTGATAAGAACAGATTTTTTTTTTTTTTTTTTATTTATAAAATTTTATTATTCCACAATCAAATTACATATGCCACAAAATTTCCTTGAAACATCCACACATTTCATTACTGTAAGTTTAGCAATAAAAGTAATAAGACAAGATAGTTATTATCTAATATTGAATTTACTGTTGTACATGTGCAGGACCAGTTTTCCCATGAGAACATTTTAAACACATTCTGTAAAGAACATTTGGATGCTCAAAGCAGATCCTCCCTTCACACTCCTTCCCTCCTACCACTCCCGGAGAGCCAGGCTGTATGCTACTTCGACTTTTACTAGTGTGGCTCCAACTCTCTCATCCGGATGGGCGCAGAGGCGATTCTTCTTTGTGGCTGCGACCGCAGCCTATTGATCATTGCTGTACGGATCACAGCCACTGGGGGGATCTGCATACGCCTTCTCACCAACAGGTTTCTGGACGGCCAGATCGCTTCTTGCATTATCACCAAGGTGAGCCACATCTGTGCAAACTCATCCTTTTGTATTTTTTGTACTCCAACACCGAAGAGTACCAACTGTGGTGTTATGGCGTCCCCTGCTGGCAAGTACGGGAATTGTAGAGAGTTGGCTGTTGCCCACAAGTCGACAGCAGCGCTGCACTCCCACATTCGATGTCTTATCGTCTCTGGCTTCCTACAACCAGGATAAGGACAAATATCATGTGGGGCCATACCCCGGGAGTGCATTACAGCTCTGACTGGGAGGATCCCATGAGCGATCATCCAAGCCAAATCCTTCAATCTGTTTGGAAGGACAGGATGACTTGCATGACTCCAAACGTCTGCAGGCTCACCAATGGCAAGTCCGTGCACTGGCTCCACTACATCCTGCACCTGCACAACAGAAACCAATAATCGGTGGTTCGTTAAAACCTGTATCGTTTCTTGTTCCAAATTGAAAAATTTTAAAAATTTCTGAACACAAATATAGGCTGGAGGTAGATTGAGAGACACAGGTACATTTAAATCTTGCGGTAGGATCTTTAAACGCCTGAGGTAAAGGCCCGTCCAGAAGCATATCATTGCCTTTGTCATGGGGTTACTATTCGGATCAGTTGCAATCTTCAGGTGTACCGCCGTATAATGACTTCCTAAAAATAAGTAGAGGTCTGGTACTCCTTTTCCACCTTTATGTTTGGTTTTTTTCATGGCTTCTCTTCTTATTCTCTCCCATTTGGAGCTCCACACAAAATGGAAGATGGTACGCTCCAGCCTTTGAATTACCTTTCTGGGGGGGAAAAAAACAGAGCTAAGTAATAAAAACAAAGGTAAAATGACAGCTTTAATAATTAATACCTTTCCCTCTACTGTTAATCCTCGAAGGCTCCAGTATCCCAAACGTTGTCTCACCTTCCCTAGCATATCGTCCCAGTTTGTAGGACCTCCTCCTCCACGATCAAATTTAACCCCAAGGATTTTATGATCAGTTTCAATTCTCCTACAAGGAATCAATGCAGAAGGTGGCCATGGGCCATACAGTTGAACCTGGGTCTTTTCTCTATTGAGATTTAGTCCAGATGCTTGCCCAAACCAATCAACCAAATTTAAAGCTCTATTAATTGATACAGCATCAGTGCATAGAATATTTATGTCATCCATGTATAAAACACATTTTTCCTGGCATCCACCACTTCCTGGGATATCCATCCCTCTTATGTGTAGATCTTTCCTCAAAATTTGTGCCAAGGGTTCTATTGCTATTATGAAAAGTAGAGCCGATAATGGGCATACCTGACGTACTCCACAATTTATATCAACAGTTTTTGTTAAGTGGCCATTGACCACGAATCTACTGACAATATCTTTATATAGTAACCCCACCCACTTCAAAAAGCGCTCAGGAAACCCCAGCTTTTGTAAAACCGTAAACAAGTACTGGTGTGAAACTCGATCGAAAGCTTTCTCAAAATCTAAATTTAAAACTGCTAACTGAGATCCTCTATTTCTCGCTAAACAAATGATATCACGAATCAGTATCAGACCATCAGTAATCTTCCTTCCCGGGACAGCACACATTTGGTCCGGGTGAATTAAGGTTTTTAGAAAAGATTTCATGCGAGTAGCTAATACTTTACTAAACAATTTACAATCCACGTTCAGCAATGTAATCGGTCTCCAATTTTTTATGTCTCTTTTATCCTGCTTTTTATGGATCAATGTAACAATTCCTAATCTAAAACTATTTGGTAATTTATCCTTATGTTCAAACTCCATAAACACATTCAGAAGATCCGGCGCCAATAAATCCCAGAAAGTCGAGTAAAATTCTATCGGGAGCCCATCGTGTCCTGGGGATTTCCCTTTTTTGAATGTTTTCATACATGTCGTCAATTCAGAGGCATTAAAATCCTGAGTTAACAGTCGACTATCTTCGATTGACTGATTTATTGAAGTAACCACTTCATTTAAAGTATCTACATGCAACTCTTTCTCTTTATATAACTCACTATAAAACTTTTCAATTAGCTCAATAATTTGCTCAGTATTCTCAGTCATACTTCCATCTTGTTTTTTTAATTTATATATTCCTTTACCTCTGTCAACAATTTTCTTGAAAAAGTATCGGGTACATTTTTCCCCTTCCTCAATTTCCTGTTCTCTACTTCGGAAAATTACCCCTTTACTTTTAACATCAGCGAGCTTTGCCATCTCTCTCTTTATTTCCCTAATGTCTTCATTTAAATCCATCCCATTAGTTTGAAGTAGAAAATACTGTTGTAGCTTTCTCTGTAGACCCGTCATCCTCCTCCTTTCATCTTCCTTCTTCTTTCTCCCTGCAATCTTGAAAAACCTTTGCGTCCTTATTTTAACCATTTCCCACCACTGAACACGTGTATCATATAGATCTTGTAAGGTTTGCCATTGTTTATATTGCTCTCTATACAAATTTAATATACTATTGACTTCCAATAGTGCACAGTTTAATTTCCAGAGACCCCTCCCCACTGTCATTTCTGCTTGGAATGTAAGCTTACACGAAAGCATCGTGTGGTCTGAAAAGAAAACCGGTCTTAGAAACATATCAGTCGGAAGGCAATCACGCACAAGGACATAGTCAATTCGGGAGGCTTTAGCACCATCTCCGCTAAACCAGGTAAAACCCTCTTTGGTAGGATACAAGGTTTTAAAACAGTCTTTCAAGTTAAAATCCTTACACAAATTTTGCAAAAGGTGTGAACTTTTGTCTACCTTATATTCTTCCCCTACCCCTCTCCTATCCTTCCTACTTAGTATACAATTAAAATCACCAGCTAAAATTAAGGGGATTTTCCCTAATAAATAGGGTTGTAAATCTTGCAATAAATCATACCTTTCATTTCTTCCGTTAAAGCCATAGATGTTTAATACATTAAAAGCCTGTCCCATGAAGCTTGCCTGTATAAACAATACTCTCCCATTCCTAACAATAGTATGACTTTTAACTACTAAATGCTGGTTTTTAATTAAAATTGCAATCCCATCATTTTTATTTAAATTTGAACCACTCCATATGGAGTCGTACTTCCACAACTCTTTCCAAAAGGTATATCTTTCTGAAAACGGCAATCCACATTCTTGCAGCAACAGCATATCTGTCTGTATTTCACTAAGATAAGATAAGATCGTGTGAGCTCTAACTCTTGACTTCACACTCCTCACATTTATAGTTGAGAATGTAAAGTTCATCATTGAAATTAAAATACAAATAAACTTCTTTGTTTCAATTTTCTCAAAGGAAGAAATTTAACAATGAACCCAAAAGAGGATAGACAAAAAACAGACATGCTCAGTGTATCTCATGTGATCGAAGTTCCTCCTTTACCTCTCTCAAGGGTGACAGAGGAGGTACATTTTCATCTACAGGATCGCCTTTTGGAGTAGGTCTTGATCTCATTGCTTCATTCATTTTTGCATTATGCTTTGGTGTTGATTGCAATGCTAATGTTAGAAAGGAAAGTTCATTTGGTGAATTTATCGGGAAGGACCTAACTTCATCAGAAGAAGAGCTCTCTAGAGCCGGTGCAAATTTACCTCTCTTTTCCAACATTACCATACCATCATAAGATATATCAGAAGCTATTCTCTTTACCTGCTGGCCATCAGGCAGGGGAGAAGTCTCCATACTCGCCTCCATTTGCTTGTCTTGTTCTGTCCCCACACCAATCTCTTCTTCCATTTGACAGTCCTCGATTTCTTCATTCTTCTCCTCCGAGATTTGTTCAACATGTACCAAAACCTCTTGTTGTGAAATACACAATTCATCCTCCCCAATATTACAGTTTAATTGGTGATCTACATTCCCATGTTCAGTTTGTTCAGACTCACCCACCATTTTGTGCATTTGCTCCTCCTCGTCCTGGTTGTTTTTCTTTTTTTCCTTTAGTTTATTGGCGAAAGACTTTGGACAATCCCTAAAGAGATGATTTTGTTCTCCACAAAGGTTACACTTTCTGCCATTTGTGCATTCCTCAAAAATATGCCCAATCTCTCTACACTTTCTACACACCACTTCGGGGCAGGCTTCCACAAGATGGCCGTGCCTTCCACACCTGCGACACAATTTTGGTTGGCCTTGGTAATGAATAAAGCCCCTATTTTCACCCAAAATAATCATTTGGGGAGGGTGCTTTAGTCCCTGAAAGCCATTTGGATCTTGCCACTGTTGGATTGGAAACCTCCAGGCACAGTTCCAAATGCCATCTTCATCCAGGACTTTTATTGCTGGTCCTCTTACTGTGCAATATCTACTTAACCAGACAGCAATATCTGATGGATTTACGGTTTCGTTGAACATTTTCACTATTACAGTTTTTAAAGTGTTATCAGAGAGTTTTTCAACCACAAATGCCCCAAAGTGTGCCCTCTCATTTTCATATCTCACCCAGAACTCTCTAAGCACTGCTGCAGTTTGAAAGCTCACATCAAAACCCTTTTTTTGTGGAAGCGTGATGATACAATTTAAGTCATTTGCATTGAATTTTAGTACTCTCTGAATAAGTTTCCGTGAGAAATCAAGTCTGGATAACTCAAGAATCTTTCCATCTATTTCTTTGAATGCAAAACGCACACTGTGGTGCCTCCTTGGACCTGCAAAGGAGGCCGACATTTTAGAGGCACCACAGCATGCCAAGGGGACAGCAACCAAGACAAGGCAAATTACCTTTAAGAGGGCTGACGTGTTCTCAATACCTAATCCCCTGGGATGCAAAACACCTTGAAGACCGCTGACGTGTTTTCAATACACAATCACCTTGGATGCAAAACACCTGTGAAACAAGACAAGGGAGAGAGAGAAAAAAAGGAAAAATTATTATGACCATTTACAAACTCAATAACAATTTTGGAACTCACAAGGTCTAAACCAAAAATTTAAGACAAATTTTTGCAAGACCAAAGGCAACGATCGCAATCTTAGCCAAAAGGCCGAGAAGCGATGGGCTCCTTCGTCTTCCTGGCTGGGCCGCCTTCCCGGGACACGTCTCGCTTGTGACGGTGCGCTATTTCAATTGGCTCCCAGGGAGGCAGCTTCGACCTCGAAGCTCCGCCCACACTTAGCCACAGCGAGCACACGAGAGGCCTGTCGAGCCTCTGTGCTCGCTTACGTCCGTGCGTGTCTTTTTTTTTTTTTTCTTTAAAAACAAAAAGAAGATGGCCCGGCCAGGCGGCAGAGCCCCCCAAAAATAAGCACAACTCGCTTAGCATCGCTCTCCACGGAAGTCTTTAGTAAAAGGCGAAAGACTTGTGCGTTATGAAGAGAAGCCAGAAAGCGTGTCTCTCTCGCCTCCCCAGAGGCCAGAGTGATGCCTAGTCCCGGCCACCGGCGTCATGGTGGCCCCTGTTTGGTTTGCAGATCTCGGGCCCCGCCTGCTCGTCTCCGTAGCAGTAAAAATCAGGCCTGGCTGTTTGTGGCGGACCCACGACTGGAGACCAAAGGGTAAATGGACTGGTTCTCTTGAAGCCTCGATAAACGAACCTTTCCTTGAACCAACTGGATGGAAAGCTTCACGAGACTCCCGCCGCCCGTGGCTGCAGATGACCGCAAACGGCCTCGACTTTTTGCTTTTCCACAAGGTCAGCGGAGAGGGCACCGTTCCCGGAGGCGCTGCAATACCAGGTCGATGCGTGGAGCGGACGGAGCGAGCCCCTTATTCGGCTCCCTGTTCTAAAAATGCGTTTAATATGTCGCCCCCGCATCGGGGGCGTATCAGATATTAAACTGATAAGAACAGATACTACACTTGATCTTAGCCAAAAGGCCGAGAAGCGATGGGCTCCTTCGTCTTCCTGGCTGGGCCGCCTTCCCGGGACACGTCTCGCTTGTGACGGTGCGCTATTTCAATTGGCTCCCAGGGAGGCAGCTTCGACCTCGAAGCTCCGCCCACACTTAGCCACAGCGAGCACACGAGAGGCCTGTCGAGCCTCTGTGCTCGCTTACGTCCGTGCGCGTCTTTTTTTTTTTTTTCTTTAAAAACAAAAAGAAGATGGCCCGGCCAGGCGGCAGAGCCCCCCAAAAATAAGCACAACTCGCTTAGCATCGCTCTCCACGGAAGTCTTTAGTAAAAGGCGAAAGACTTGTGCGTTATGAAGAGAAGCCAGAAAGCGTGTCTCTCTCGCCTCCCCAGAGGCCAGAGTGATGCCTAGTCCCGGCCACCGGCGTCATGGTGGCCCCTGTTTGGTTTGCAGATCTCGGGCCCCGCCTGCTCGTCTCCGTAGCAGTAAAAATCAGGCCTGGCTGTTTGTGGCGGACCCACGACTGGAGACCAAAGGGTAAATGGACTGGTTCTCTTGAAGCCTCGATAAACGAACCTTTCCTTGAACCAACTGGATGGAAAGCTTCACGAGACTTCCGCCGCCCGTGGCTGCAGATGACCGCAAACGGCCTCGACTTTTTGCTTTTCCACAAGGTCAGCGGAGAGGGCACCGTTCCCGGAGGCGCTGCAATACCGGGTCGATGCGTGGAGCGGACGGAGCGAGCCCCTTATTCGGCTCCCTGTTCTAAAAATGCGTTTAATATGTCGCCCCCGCATCGGGAGCGTATCAGATATTAAACTGATAAGAACAGATACTACACTTGATCTTAGCCAAAAGGCCGAGAAGCGATGGGCTCCTTCGTCTTCCTGGCTGGGCCGCCTTCCCGGGACACGTCTCGCTTGTGACGGTGCGCTATTTCAATTGGCTCCCAGGGAGGCAGCTTCGACCTCGAAGCTCCGCCCACACTTAGCCACAGCGAGCACACGAGAGGCCTGTCGAGCCTCTGTGCTCGCTTACGTCCGTGCGTGTCTTTTTTTTTTTTTTCTTTAAAAACAAAAAGAAGATGGCCCGGCCAGGCGGCAGAGCCCCCCAAAAATAAGCACAACTCGCTTAGCATCGCTCTCCACGGAAGTCTTTAGTAAAAGGCGAAAGACTTGTGCGTTATGAAGAGAAGCCAGAAAGCGTGTCTCTCTCGCCTCCCCAGAGGCCAGAGTGATGCCTAGTCCCGGCCACCGGCGTCATGGTGGCCCCTGTTTGGTTTGCAGATCTCGGGCCCCGCCTGCTCGTCTCCGTAGCAGTAAAAATCAGGCCTGGCTGTTTGTGGCGGACCCACGACTGGAGACCAAAGGGTAAATGGACTGGTTCTCTTGAAGCCTCGATAAACGAACCTTTCCTTGAACCAACTGGATGGAAAGCTTCACGAGACTTCCGCCGCCCGTGGCTGCAGATGACCGCAAACGGCCTCGACTTTTTGCTTTTCCACAAGGTCAGCGGAGAGGGCACCGTTCCCGGAGGCGCTGCAATACCGGGTCGATGCGTGGAGCGGACGGAGCGAGCCCCTTATTCGGCTCCCTGTTCTAAAAATGCGTTTAATATGTCGCCCCCGCATCGGGGGCGTATCAGATATTAAACTGATAAGAACAGATACTACACTTGATCTTAGCCAAAAGGCCGAGAAGCGATGGGCTCCTTCGTCTTCCTGGCTGGGCCGCCTTCCCGGGACACGTCTCGCTTGTGACGGTGCGCTATTTCAATTGGCTCCCAGGGAGGCAGCTTCGACCTCGAAGCTCCGCCCACACTTAGCCACAGCGAGCACACGAGAGGCCTGTCGAGCCTCTGTGCTCGCTTACGTCCGTGCGTGTCTTTTTTTTTTTTTTCTTTAAAAACAAAAAGAAGATGGCCCGGCCAGGCGGCAGAGCCCCCCAAAAATAAGCACAACTCGCTTAGCATCGCTCTCCACGGAAGTCTTTAGTAAAAGGCGAAAGACTTGTGCGTTATGAAGAGAAGCCAGAAAGCGTGTCTCTCTCGCCTCCCCAGAGGCCAGAGTGATGCCTAGTCCCGGCCACCGGCGTCATGGTGGCCCCTGTTTGGTTTGCAGATCTCGGGCCCCGCCTGCTCGTCTCCGTAGCAGTAAAAATCAGGCCTGGCTGTTTGTGGCGGACCCACGACTGGAGACCAAAGGGTAAATGGACTGGTTCTCTTGAAGCCTCGATAAACGAACCTTTCCTTGAACCAACTGGATGGAAAGCTTCACGAGACTCCCGCCGCCCGTGGCTGCAGATGACCGCAAACGGCCTCGACTTTTTGCTTTTCCACAAGGTCAGCGGAGAGGGCACCGTTCCCGGAGGCGCTGCAATACCAGGTCGATGCGTGGAGCGGACGGAGCGAGCCCCTTATTCGGCTCCCTGTTCTAAAAATGCGTTTAATATGTCGCCCCCACATCGGGGGCGTATCAGATATTAAACTGATAAGAACAGATACTACACTTGATCTTAGCCAAAAGGCCGAGAAGCGATGGGCTCCTTCGTCTTCCTGGCTGGGCCGCCTTCCCGGGACACGTCTCGCTTGTGACGGTGCGCTATTTCAATTGGCTCCCAGGGAGGCAGCTTCGACCTCGAAGCTCCGCCCACACTTAGCCACAGCGAGCACACGAGAGGCCTGTCGAGCCTCTGTGCTCGCTTACGTCCGTGCGTGTCTTTTTTTTTTTTTTCTTTAAAAACAAAAAGAAGATGGCCCGGCCAGGCGGCAGAGCCCCCCAAAAATAAGCACAACTCGCTTAGCATCGCTCTCCACGGAAGTCTTTAGTAAAAGGCGAAAGACTTGTGCGTTATGAAGAGAAGCCAGAAAGCGTGTCTCTCTCGCCTCCCCAGAGGCCAGAGTGATGCCTAGTCCCGGCCACCGGCGTCATGGTGGCCCCTGTTTGGTTTGCAGATCTCGGGCCCCGCCTGCTCGTCTCCGTAGCAGTAAAAATCAGGCCTGGCTGTTTGTGGCGGACCCACGACTGGAGACCAAAGGGTAAATGGACTGGTTCTCTTGAAGCCTCGATAAACGAACCTTTCCTTGAACCAACTGGATGGAAAGCTTCACGAGACTTCCGCCGCCCGTGGCTGCAGATGACCGCAAACGGCCTCGACTTTTTGCTTTTCCACAAGGTCAGCGGAGAGGGCACCGTTCCCGGAGGCGCTGCAATACCGGGTCGATGCGTGGAGCGGACGGAGCGAGCCCCTTATTCGGCTCCCTGTTCTAAAAATGCGTTTAATATGTCGCCCCCGCATCGGGGGCGTATCAGATATTAAACTGATAAGAACAGATACTACACTTGATCTTAGCCAAAAGGCCGAGAAGCGATGGGCTCCTTCGTCTTCCTGGCTGGGCCGCCTTCCCGGGACACGTCTCGCTTGTGACGGTGCGCTATTTCAATTGGCTCCCAGGGAGGCAGCTTCGACCTCGAAGCTCCGCCCACACTTAGCCACAGCGAGCACACGAGAGGCCTGTCGAGTCTCTGTGCTCGCTTACGTCCGTGCGTGTCTTTTTTTTTTTTTTCTTTAAAAACAAAAAGAAGATGGCCCGGCCAGGCGGCAGAGCCCCCCAAAAATAAGCACAACTCGCTTAGCATCGCTCTCCACGGAAGTCTTTAGTAAAAGGCGAAAGACTTGTGCGTTATGAAGAGAAGCCAGAAAGCGTGTCTCTCTCGCCTCCCCAGAGGCCAGAGTGATGCCTAGTCCCGGCCACCGGCGTCATGGTGGCCCCTGTTTGGTTTGCAGATCTCGGGCCCCGCCTGTTTGTCTCCGTAGCAGTAAAAATCAGGCCTGGCTGTTTGTGGCGGACCCACGACTGGAGACCAAAGGGTAAATGGACTGGTTCTCTTGAAGCCTCGATAAACGAACCTTTCCTTGAACCAACTGGATGGAAAGCTTCACGAGACTCCCGCCGCCCGTGGCTGCAGATGACCGCAAACGGCCTCGACTTTTTGCTTTTCCACAAGGTCAGCGGAGAGGGCACCGTTCCCGGAGGCGCTGCAATACCAGGTCGATGCGTGGAGCGGACGGAGCGAGCCCCTTATTCGGCTCCCTGTTCTAAAAATGCGTTTAATATGTCGCCCCCACATCGGGGGCGTATCAGATATTAAACTGATAAGAACAGATACTACACTTGATCTTAGCCAAAAGGCCGAGAAGCGATGGGCTCCTTCGTCTTCCTGGCTGGGCCGCCTTCCCGGGACACGTCTCGCTTGTGACGGTGCGCTATTTCAATTGGCTCCCAGGGAGGCAGCTTCGACCTCGAAGCTCCGCCCACACTTAGCCACAGCGAGCACACGAGAGGCCTGTCGAGCCTCTGTGCTCGCTTACGTCCGTGCGCGTCTTTTTTTTTTTTTTCTTTAAAAACAAAAAGAAGATGGCCCGGCCAGGCGGCAGAGCCCCCCAAAAATAAGCACAACTCGCTTAGCATCGCTCTCCACGGAAGTCTTTAGTAAAAGGCGAAAGACTTGTGCGTTATGAAGAGAAGCCAGAAAGCGTGTCTCTCTCGCCTCCCCAGAGGCCAGAGTGATGCCTAGTCCCGGCCACCGGCGTCATGGTGGCCCCTGTTTGGTTTGCAGATCTCGGGCCCCGCCTGCTCGTCTCCGTAGCAGTAAAAATCAGGCCTGGCTGTTTGTGGCGGACCCACGACTGGAGACCAAAGGGTAAATGGACTGGTTCTCTTGAAGCCTCGATAAACGAACCTTTCCTTGAACCAACTGGATGGAAAGCTTCACGAGACTTCCGCCGCCCGTGGCTGCAGATGACCGCAAACGGCCTCGACTTTTTGCTTTTCCACAAGGTCAGCGGAGAGGGCACCGTTCCCGGAGGCGCTGCAATACCGGGTCGATGCGTGGAGCGGACGGAGCGAGCCCCTTATTCGGCTCCCTGTTCTAAAAATGCGTTTAATATGTCGCCCCCGCATCGGGGGCGTATCAGATATTAAACTGATAAGAACAGATACTACACTTGATCTTAGCCAAAAGGCCGAGAAGCGATGGGCTCCTTCGTCTTCCTGGCTGGGCCGCCTTCCCGGGACACGTCTCGCTTGTGACGGTGCGCTATTTCAATTGGCTCCCAGGGAGGCAGCTTCGACCTCGAAGCTCCGCCCACACTTAGCCACAGCGAGCACACGAGAGGCCTGTCGAGCCTCTGTGCTCGCTTACGTCCGTGCGTGTCTTTTTTTTTTTTTTCTTTAAAAACAAAAAGAAGATGGCCCGGCCAGGCGGCAGAGCCCCCCAAAAATAAGCACAACTCGCTTAGCATCGCTCTCCACGGAAGTCTTTAGTAAAAGGCGAAAGACTTGTGCGTTATGAAGAGAAGCCAGAAAGCGTGTCTCTCTCGCCTCCCCAGAGGCCAGAGTGATGCCTAGTCCCGGCCACCGGCGTCATGGTGGCCCCTGTTTGGTTTGCAGATCTCGGGCCCCGCCTGTTTGTCTCCGTAGCAGTAAAAATCAGGCCTGGCTGTTTGTGGCGGACCCACGACTGGAGACCAAAGGGTAAATGGACTGGTTCTCTTGAAGCCTCGATAAACGAACCTTTCCTTGAACCAACTGGATGGAAAGCTTCACGAGACTCCCGCCGCCCGTGGCTGCAGATGACCGCAAACGGCCTCGACTTTTTGCTTTTCCACAAGGTCAGCGGAGAGGGCACCGTTCCCGGAGGCGCTGCAATACCAGGTCGATGCGTGGAGCGGACGGAGCGAGCCCCTTATTCGGCTCCCTGTTCTAAAAATGCGTTTAATATGTCGCCCCCACATCGGGGGCGTATCAGATATTAAACTGATAAGAACAGATACTACACTTGATCTTAGCCAAAAGGCCGAGAAGCGATGGGCTCCTTCGTCTTCCTGGCTGGGCCGCCTTCCCGGGACACGTCTCGCTTGTGACGGTGCGCTATTTCAATTGGCTCCCAGGGAGGCAGCTTCGACCTCGAAGCTCCGCCCACACTTAGCCACAGCGAGCACACGAGAGGCCTGTCGAGCCTCTGTGCTCGCTTACGTCCGTGCGCGTCTTTTTTTTTTTTTTCTTTAAAAACAAAAAGAAGATGGCCCGGCCAGGCGGCAGAGCCCCCCAAAAATAAGCACAACTCGCTTAGCATCGCTCTCCACGGAAGTCTTTAGTAAAAGGCGAAAGACTTGTGCGTTATGAAGAGAAGCCAGAAAGCGTGTCTCTCTCGCCTCCCCAGAGGCCAGAGTGATGCCTAGTCCCGGCCACCGGCGTCATGGTGGCCCCTGTTTGGTTTGCAGATCTCGGGCCCCGCCTGCTCGTCTCCGTAGCAGTAAAAATCAGGCCTGGCTGTTTGTGGCGGACCCACGACTGGAGACCAAAGGGTAAATGGACTGGTTCTCTTGAAGCCTCGATAAACGAACCTTTCCTTGAACCAACTGGATGGAAAGCTTCACGAGACTCCCGCCGCCCGTGGCTGCAGATGACCGCAAACGGCCTCGACTTTTTGCTTTTCCACAAGGTCAGCGGAGAGGGCACCGTTCCCGGAGGCGCTGCAATACCGGGTCGATGCGTGGAGCGGACGGAGCGAGCCCCTTATTCGGCTCCCTGTTCTAAAAATGCGTTTAATATGTCGCCCCCGCATCGGGAGCGTATCAGATATTAAACTGATAAGAACAGATACTACACTTGATCTTAGCCAAAAGGCCGAGAAGCGATGGGCTCCTTCGTCTTCCTGGCTGGGCCGCCTTCCCGGGACACGTCTCGCTTGTGACGGTGCGCTATTTCAATTGGCTCCCAGGGAGGCAGCTTCGACCTCGAAGCTCCGCCCACACTTAGCCACAGCGAGCACACGAGAGGCCTGTCGAGCCTCTGTGCTCGCTTACGTCCGTGCGTGTCTTTTTTTTTTTTTTCTTTAAAAACAAAAAGAAGATGGCCCGGCCAGGCGGCAGAGCCCCCCAAAAATAAGCACAACTCGCTTAGCATCGCTCTCCACGGAAGTCTTTAGTAAAAGGCGAAAGACTTGTGCGTTATGAAGAGAAGCCAGAAAGCGTGTCTCTCTCGCCTCCCCAGAGGCCAGAGTGATGCCTAGTCCCGGCCACCGGCGTCATGGTGGCCCCTGTTTGGTTTGCAGATCTCGGGCCCCGCCTGCTCGTCTCCGTAGCAGTAAAAATCAGGCCTGGCTGTTTGTGGCGGACCCACGACTGGAGACCAAAGGGTAAATGGACTGGTTCTCTTGAAGCCTCGATAAACGAACCTTTCCTTGAACCAACTGGATGGAAAGCTTCACGAGACTTCCGCCGCCCGTGGCTGCAGATGACCGCAAACGGCCTCGACTTTTTGCTTTTCCACAAGGTCAGCGGAGAGGGCACCGTTCCCGGAGGCGCTGCAATACCGGGTCGATGCGTGGAGCGGACGGAGCGAGCCCCTTATTCGGCTCCCTGTTCTAAAAATGCGTTTAATATGTCGCCCCCGCATCGGGGGCGTATCAGATATTAAACTGATAAGAACAGATACTACACTTGATCTTAGCCAAAAGGCCGAGAAGCGATGGGCTCCTTCGTCTTCCTGGCTGGGCCGCCTTCCCGGGACACGTCTCGCTTGTGACGGTGCGCTATTTCAATTGGCTCCCAGGGAGGCAGCTTCGACCTCGAAGCTCCGCCCACACTTAGCCACAGCGAGCACACGAGAGGCCTGTCGAGCCTCTGTGCTCGCTTACGTCCGTGCGTGTCTTTTTTTTTTTTTTCTTTAAAAACAAAAAGAAGATGGCCCGGCCAGGCGGCAGAGCCCCCCAAAAATAAGCACAACTCGCTTAGCATCGCTCTCCACGGAAGTCTTTAGTAAAAGGCGAAAGACTTGTGCGTTATGAAGAGAAGCCAGAAAGCGTGTCTCTCTCGCCTCCCCAGAGGCCAGAGTGATGCCTAGTCCCGGCCACCGGCGTCATGGTGGCCCCTGTTTGGTTTGCAGATCTCGGGCCCCGCCTGCTCGTCTCCGTAGCAGTAAAAATCAGGCCTGGCTGTTTGTGGCGGACCCACGACTGGAGACCAAAGGGTAAATGGACTGGTTCTCTTGAAGCCTCGATAAACGAACCTTTCCTTGAACCAACTGGATGGAAAGCTTCACGAGACTCCCGCCGCCCGTGGCTGCAGATGACCGCAAACGGCCTCGACTTTTTGCTTTTCCACAAGGTCAGCGGAGAGGGCACCGTTCCCGGAGGCGCTGCAATACCGGGTCGATGCGTGGAGCGGACGGAGCGAGCCCCTTATTCGGCTCCCTGTTCTAAAAATGCGTTTAATATGTCGCCCCCGCATCGGGGGCGTATCAGATATTAAACTGATAAGAACAGATACTACACTTGATCTTAGCCAAAAGGCCGAGAAGCGATGGGCTCCTTCGTCTTCCTGGCTGGGCCGCCTTCCCGGGACACGTCTCGCTTGTGACGGTGCGCTATTTCAATTGGCTCCCAGGGAGGCAGCTTCGACCTCGAAGCTCCGCCCACACTTAGCCACAGCGAGCACACGAGAGGCCTGTCGAGCCTCTGTGCTCGCTTACGTCCGTGCGTGTCTTTTTTTTTTTTTTTCTTTAAAAACAAAAAGAAGATGGCCCGGCCAGGCGGCAGAGCCCCCCAAAAATAAGCACAACTCGCTTAGCATCGCTCTCCACGGAAGTCTTTAGTAAAAGGCGAAAGACTTGTGCGTTATGAAGAGAAGCCAGAAAGCGTGTCTCTCTCGCCTCCCCAGAGGCCAGAGTGATGCCTAGTCCCGGCCACCGGCGTCATGGTGGCCCCTGTTTGGTTTGCAGATCTCGGGCCCCGCCTGCTCGTCTCCGTAGCAGTAAAAATCAGGCCTGGCTGTTTGTGGCGGACCCACGACTGGAGACCAAAGGGTAAATGGACTGGTTCTCTTGAAGCCTCGATAAACGAACCTTTCCTTGAACCAACTGGATGGAAAGCTTCACGAGACTTCCGCCGCCCGTGGCTGCAGATGACCGCAAACGGCCTCGACTTTTTGCTTTTCCACAAGGTCAGCGGAGAGGGCACCGTTCCCGGAGGCGCTGCAATACCGGGTCGATGCGTGGAGCGGACGGAGCGAGCCCCTTATTCGGCTCCCTGTTCTAAAAATGCGTTTAATATGTCGCCCCCACATCGGGGGCGTATCAGATATTAAACTGATAAGAACAGATACTACACTTGATCTTAGCCAAAAGGCCGAGAAGCGATGGGCTCCTTCGTCTTCCTGGCTGGGCCGCCTTCCCGGGACACGTCTCGCTTGTGACGGTGCGCTATTTCAATTGGCTCCCAGGGAGGCAGCTTCGACCTCGAAGCTCCGCCCACACTTAGCCACAGCGAGCACACGAGAGGCCTGTCGAGCCTCTGTGCTCGCTTACGTCCGTGCGTGTCTTTTTTTTTTTTTTCTTTAAAAACAAAAAGAAGATGGCCCGGCCAGGCGGCAGAGCCCCCCAAAAATAAGCACAACTCGCTTAGCATCGCTCTCCACGGAAGTCTTTAGTAAAAGGCGAAAGACTTGTGCGTTATGAAGAGAAGCCAGAAAGCGTGTCTCTCTCGCCTCCCCAGAGGCCAGAGTGATGCCTAGTCCCGGCCACCGGCGTCATGGTGGCCCCTGTTTGGTTTGCAGATCTCGGGCCCCGCCTGCTCGTCTCCGTAGCAGTAAAAATCAGGCCTGGCTGTTTGTGGCGGACCCACGACTGGAGACCAAAGGGTAAATGGACTGGTTCTCTTGAAGCCTCGATAAACGAACCTTTCCTTGAACCAACTGGATGGAAAGCTTCACGAGACTCCCGCCGCCCGTGGCTGCAGATGACCGCAAACGGCCTCGACTTTTTGCTTTTCCACAAGGTCAGCGGAGAGGGCACCGTTCCCGGAGGCGCTGCAATACCAGGTCGATGCGTGGAGCGGACGGAGCGAGCCCCTTATTCGGCTCCCTGTTCTAAAAATGCGTTTAATATGTCGCCCCCACATCGGGGGCGTATCAGATATTAAACTGATAAGAACAGATACTACACTTGATCTTAGCCAAAAGGCCGAGAAGCGATGGGCTCCTTCGTCTTCCTGGCTGGGCCGCCTTCCCGGGACACGTCTCGCTTGTGACGGTGCGCTATTTCAATTGGCTCCCAGGGAGGCAGCTTCGACCTCGAAGCTCCGCCCACACTTAGCCACAGCGAGCACACGAGAGGCCTGTCGAGTCTCTGTGCTCGCTTACGTCCGTGCGTGTCTTTTTTTTTTTTTTCTTTAAAAACAAAAAGAAGATGGCCCGGCCAGGCGGCAGAGCCCCCCAAAAATAAGCACAACTCGCTTAGCATCGCTCTCCACGGAAGTCTTTAGTAAAAGGCGAAAGACTTGTGCGTTATGAAGAGAAGCCAGAAAGCGTGTCTCTCTCGCCTCCCCAGAGGCCAGAGTGATGCCTAGTCCCGGCCACCGGCGTCATGGTGGCCCCTGTTTGGTTTGCAGATCTCGGGCCCCGCCTGCTCGTCTCCGTAGCAGTAAAAATCAGGCCTGGCTGTTTGTGGCGGACCCACGACTGGAGACCAAAGGGTAAATGGACTGGTTCTCTTGAAGCCTCGATAAACGAACCTTTCCTTGAACCAACTGGATGGAAAGCTTCACGAGACTTCCGCCGCCCGTGGCTGCAGATGACCGCAAACGGCCTCGACTTTTTGCTTTTCCACAAGGTCAGCGGAGAGGGCACCGTTCCCGGAGGCGCTGCAATACCGGGTCGATGCGTGGAGCGGACGGAGCGAGCCCCTTATTCGGCTCCCTGTTCTAAAAATGCGTTTAATATGTCGCCCCCGCATCGGGGGCGTATCAGATATTAAACTGATAAGAACAGATACTACACTTGATCTTAGCCAAAAGGCCGAGAAGCGATGGGCTCCTTCGTCTTCCTGGCTGGGCCGCCTTCCCGGGACACGTCTCGCTTGTGACGGTGCGCTATTTCAATTGGCTCCCAGGGAGGCAGCTTCGACCTCGAAGCTCCGCCCACACTTAGCCACAGCGAGCACACGAGAGGCCTGTCGAGCCTCTGTGCTCGCTTACGTCCGTGCGTGTCTTTTTTTTTTTTTCTTTAAAAACAAAAAGAAGATGGCCCGGCCAGGCGGCAGAGCCCCCCAAAAATAAGCACAACTCGCTTAGCATCGCTCTCCACGGAAGTCTTTAGTAAAAGGCGAAAGACTTGTGCGTTATGAAGAGAAGCCAGAAAGCGTGTCTCTCTCGCCTCCCCAGAGGCCAGAGTGATGCCTAGTCCCGGCCACCGGCGTCATGGTGGCCCCTGTTTGGTTTGCAGATCTCGGGCCCCGCCTGCTCGTCTCCGTAGCAGTAAAAATCAGGCCTGGCTGTTTGTGGCGGACCCACGACTGGAGACCAAAGGGTAAATGGACTGGTTCTCTTGCAGCGCTCTTCCACTGTGCTCGAGCGCTCAAAGTGCCTTCATACAATGTGTCTCACTCGCCCATTCACACTACGGGCTAAGTGCTGCCCATCTAACATTTGCGCGCACATTCACACTCCGACGGACACACTTGGAGCACGTCGGGGCTCAGCACCTCGCCCGAGGATACTTTGACGTTAAGACTGGCGCGGCCAGGGACGTGCTTTTATTCCTATTCCTGGCAGTGATTATTCCCGTGCCGACATTGTTGCAAAACAGCCGAGAGGCCTTCACAAATGGCTGAAATGACAATAAAGGTTTTGGCCAGGAGAGCGAGGTGGGGTGCCTGTCGTGTGCACACGAAGCCTCGATAAACGAACCTTTCCTTGAACCAACTGGATGGAAAGCTTCACGAGACTTCCGCCGCCCGTGGCTGCAGATGACCGCAAACGGCCTCGACTTTTTGCTTTTCCACAAGGTCAGCGGAGAGGGCACCGTTCCCGGAGGCGCTGCAATACCGGGTCGATGCGTGGAGCGGACGGAGCGAGCCCCTTATTCGGCTCCCTGTTCTAAAAATGCGTTTAATATGTCGCCCCCGCATCAGGGGCGTATCAGATATTAAACTGATAAGAACAGATACTACACTTGATCTTAGCCAAAAGGCCGAGAAGCGATGGGCTCCTTCGTCTTCCTGGCTGGGCCGCCTTCCCGGGACACGTCTCGCTTGTGACGGTGCGCTATTTCAATTGGCTCCCAGGGAGGCAGCTTCGACCTCGAAGCTCCGCCCACACTTAGCCACAGCGAGCACACGAGAGGCCTGTCGAGTCTCTGTGCTCGCTTACGTCCGTGCGTGTCTTTTTTTTTTTTTTCTTTAAAAACAAAAAGAAGATGGCCCGGCCAGGCGGCAGAGCCCCCCAAAAATAAGCACAACTCGCTTAGCATCGCTCTCCACGGAAGTCTTTAGTAAAAGGCGAAAGACTTGTGCGTTATGAAGAGAAGCCAGAAAGCGTGTCTCTCTCGCCTCCCCAGAGGCCAGAGTGATGCCTAGTCCCGGCCACCGGCGTCATGGTGGCCCCTGTTTGGTTTGCAGATCTCGGGCCCCGCCTGCTTGTCTCCGTAGCAGTAAAAATCAGGCCTGGCTGTTTGTGGCGGACCCACGACTGGAGACCAAAGGGTAAATGGACTGGTTCTCTTGAAGCCTCGATAAACGAACCTTTCCTTGAACCAACTGGATGGAAAGCTTCACGAGACTCCCGCCGCCCGTGGCTGCAGATGACCGCAAACGGCCTCGACTTTTTGCTTTTCCACAAGGTCAGCGGAGAGGGCACCGTTCCCGGAGGCGCTGCAATACCAGGTCGATGCGTGGAGCGGACGGAGCGAGCCCCTTATTCGGCTCCCTGTTCTAAAAATGCGTTTAATATGTCGCCCCCACATCGGGGGCGTATCAGATATTAAACTGATAAGAACAGATACTACACTTGATCTTAGCCAAAAGGCCGAGAAGCGATGGGCTCCTTCGTCTTCCTGGCTGGGCCGCCTTCCCGGGACACGTCTCGCTTGTGACGGTGCGCTATTTCAATTGGCTCCCAGGGAGGCAGCTTCGACCTCGAAGCTCCGCCCACACTTAGCCACAGCGAGCACACGAGAGGCCTGTCGAGCCTCTGTGCTCGCTTACGTCCGTGCGTGTCTTTTTTTTTTTTTTCTTTAAAAACAAAAAGAAGATGGCCCGGCCAGGCGGCAGAGCCCCCCAAAAATAAGCACAACTCGCTTAGCATCGCTCTCCACGGAAGTCTTTAGTAAAAGGCGAAAGACTTGTGCGTTATGAAGAGAAGCCAGAAAGCGTGTCTCTCTCGCCTCCCCAGAGGCCAGAGTGATGCCTAGTCCCGGCCACCGGCGTCATGGTGGCCCCTGTTTGGTTTGCAGATCTCGGGCCCCGCCTGCTCGTCTCCGTAGCAGTAAAAATCAGGCCTGGCTGTTTGTGGCGGACCCACGACTGGAGACCAAAGGGTAAATGGACTGGTTCTCTTGAAGCCTCGATAAACGAACCTTTCCTTGAACCAACTGGATGGAAAGCTTCACGAGACTTCCGCCGCCCGTGGCTGCAGATGACCGCAAACGGCCTCGACTTTTTGCTTTTCCACAAGGTCAGCGGAGAGGGCACCGTTCCCGGAGGCGCTGCAATACCGGGTCGATGCGTGGAGCGGACGGAGCGAGCCCCTTATTCGGCTCCCTGTTCTAAAAATGCGTTTAATATGTCGCCCCCGCATCGGGGGCGTATCAGATATTAAACTGATAAGAACAGATACTACACTTGATCTTAGCCAAAAGGCCGAGAAGCGATGGGCTCCTTCGTCTTCCTGGCTGGGCCGCCTTCCCGGGACACGTCTCGCTTGTGACGGTGCGCTATTTCAATTGGCTCCCAGGGAGGCAGCTTCGACCTCGAAGCTCCGCCCACACTTAGCCACAGCGAGCACACGAGAGGCCTGTCGAGCCTCTGTGCTCGCTTACGTCCGTGCGTGTCTTTTTTTTTTTTTTCTTTAAAAACAAAAAGAAGATGGCCCGGCCAGGCGGCAGAGCCCCCCAAAAATAAGCACAACTCGCTTAGCATCGCTCTCCACGGAAGTCTTTAGTAAAAGGCGAAAGACTTGTGCGTTATGAAGAGAAGCCAGAAAGCGTGTCTCTCTCGCCTCCCCAGAGGCCAGAGTGATGCCTAGTCCCGGCCACCGGCGTCATGGTGGCCCCTGTTTGGTTTGCAGATCTCGGGCCCCGCCTGCTCGTCTCCGTAGCAGTAAAAATCAGGCCTGGCTGTTTGTGGCGGACCCACGACTGGAGACCAAAGGGTAAATGGACTGGTTCTCTTGAAGCCTCGATAAACGAACCTTTCCTTGAACCAACTGGATGGAAAGCTTCACGAGACTTCCGCCGCCCGTGGCTGCAGATGACCGCAAACGGCCTCGACTTTTTGCTTTTCCACAAGGTCAGCGGAGAGGGCACCGTTCCCGGAGGCGCTGCAATACCGGGTCGATGCGTGGAGCGGACGGAGCGAGCCCCTTATTCGGCTCCCTGTTCTAAAAATGCGTTTAATATGTCGCCCCCGCATCGGGGGCGTATCAGATATTA
>CM024204.1:167449-186077 GCA_013435755.1 Amphilophus citrinellus
AATCTGCAAACCAAACAGGGGCCACCATGACGCCGGTGGCCGGGACTAGGCATCACTCTGGCCTCTGGGGAGGCGAGAGAGACACGCTTTCTGGCTTCTCTTCATAACGCACAAGTCTTTCGCCTTTTACTAAAGACTTCCGTGGAGAGCGATGCTAAGCGAGTTGTGCTTATTTTTGGGGGGCTCTGCCGCCTGGCCGGGCCATCTTCTTTTTGTTTTTAAAGAAAAAAAAAAAAAAGACACGCACGGACGTAAGCGAGCACAGAGGCTCGACAGGCCTCTCGTGTGCTCGCTGTGGCTAAGTGTGGGCGGAGCTTCGAGGTCGAAGCTGCCTCCCTGGGAGCCAATTGAAATAGCGCACCGTCACAAGCGAGACGTGTCCCGGGAAGGCGGCCCAGCCAGGAAGACGAAGGAGCCCATCGCTTCTCGGCCTTTTGGCTAAGATCAAGTGTAGTATCTGTTCTTATCAGTTTAATATCTGATACGCCCCCGATGCGGGGGCGACATATTAAACGCATTTTTAGAACAGGGAGCCGAATAAGGGGCTCGCTCCGTCCGCTCCACGCATCGACCCGGTATTGCAGCGCCTCCGGGAACGGTGCCCTCTCCGCTGACCTTGTGGAAAAGCAAAAAGTCGAGGCCGTTTGCGGTCATCTGCAGCCACGGGCGGCGGAAGTCTCGTGAAGCTTTCCATCCAGTTGGTTCAAGGAAAGGTTCGTTTATCGAGGCTTCAAGAGAACCAGTCCATTTACCCTTTGGTCTCCAGTCGTGGGTCCGCCACAAACAGCCAGGCCTGATTTTTACTGCTACGGAGACGAGCAGGCGGGGCCCGAGATCTGCAAACCAAACAGGGGCCACCATGACGCCGGTGGCCGGGACTAGGCATCACTCTGGCCTCTGGGGAGGCGAGAGAGACACGCTTTCTGGCTTCTCTTCATAACGCACAAGTCTTTCGCCTTTTACTAAAGACTTCCGTGGAGAGCGATGCTAAGCGAGTTGTGCTTATTTTTGGGGGGCTCTGCCGCCTGGCCGGGCCATCTTCTTTTTGTTTTTAAAGAAAAAAAAAAAAAAGACACGCACGGACGTAAGCGAGCACAGAGGCTCGACAGGCCTCTCGTGTGCTCGCTGTGGCTAAGTGTGGGCGGAGCTTCGAGGTCGAAGCTGCCTCCCTGGGAGCCAATTGAAATAGCGCACCGTCACAAGCGAGACGTGTCCCGGGAAGGCGGCCCAGCCAGGAAGACGAAGGAGCCCATCGCTTCTCGGCCTTTTGGCTAAGATCAAGTGTAGTATCTGTTCTTATCAGTTTAATATCTGATACGCCCCCGATGCCGGGGCGACATATTAAACGCATTTTTAGAACAGGGAGCCGAATAAGGGGCTCGCTCCGTCCGCTCCACGCATCGACCCGGTATTGCAGCGCCTCCGGGAACGGTGCCCTCTCCGCTGACCTTGTGGAAAAGCAAAAAGTCGAGGCCGTTTGCGGTCATCTGCAGCCACGGGCGGCGGAAGTCTCGTGAAGCTTTCCATCCAGTTGGTTCAAGGAAAGGTTCGTTTATCGAGGCTTCGTGTGCACACGACAGGCACCCCACCTCGCTCTCCTGGCCAAAACCTTTATTGTCATTTCAGCCATTTGTGAAGGCCTCTTGGCTGTTTTGCAACAATGTCGGCACGGGAATAATCACTGCCAGGAATAGGAATAAAAGCACGTCCCTGGCCGCGCCAGTCTTAACGTCAAAGTATCCTCGGGCGAGGTGCTGAGCCCCGACGTGCTCCAAGTGTGTCCGTCGGAGTGTGAATGTGCGCGCAAATGTTAGATGGGCAGCACTTAGCCCGTAGTGTGAATGGGCGAGTGAGACACATTGTATGAAGGCACTTTGAGCGCTCGAGCACAGTGGAAGAGCGCTGCAAGAGAACCAGTCCATTTACCCTTTGGTCTCCAGTCGTGGGTCCGCCACAAACAGCCAGGCCTGATTTTTACTGCTACGGAGACGAGCAGGCGGGGCCCGAGATCTGCAAACCAAACAGGGGCCACCATGACGCCGGTGGCCGGGACTAGGCATCACTCTGGCCTCTGGGGAGGCGAGAGAGACACGCTTTCTGGCTTCTCTTCATAACGCACAAGTCTTTCGCCTTTTACTAAAGACTTCCGTGGAGAGCGATGCTAAGCGAGTTGTGCTTATTTTTGGGGGGCTCTGCCGCCTGGCCGGGCCATCTTCTTTTTGTTTTTAAAGAAAAAAAAAAAAAAGACACGCACGGACGTAAGCGAGCACAGAGGCTCGACAGGCCTCTCGTGTGCTCGCTGTGGCTAAGTGTGGGCGGAGCTTCGAGGTCGAAGCTGCCTCCCTGGGAGCCAATTGAAATAGCGCACCGTCACAAGCGAGACGTGTCCCGGGAAGGCGGCCCAGCCAGGAAGACGAAGGAGCCCATCGCTTCTCGGCCTTTTGGCTAAGATCAAGTGTAGTATCTGTTCTTATCAGTTTAATATCTGATACGCCCCCGATGCGGGGGCGACATATTAAACGCATTTTTAGAACAGGGAGCCGAATAAGGGGCTCGCTCCGTCCGCTCCACGCATCGACCCGGTATTGCAGCGCCTCCGGGAACGGTGCCCTCTCCGCTGACCTTGTGGAAAAGCAAAAAGTCGAGGCCGTTTGCGGTCATCTGCAGCCACGGGCGGCGGAAGTCTCGTGAAGCTTTCCATCCAGTTGGTTCAAGGAAAGGTTCGTTTATCGAGGCTCGTGTGCACACGACAGGCACCCCACCTCGCTCTCCTGGCCAAAACCTTTATTGTCATTTCAGCCATTTGTGAAGGCCTCTTGGCTGTTTTGCAACAATGTCGGCACGGGAATAATCACTGCCAGGAATAGGAATAAAAGCACGTCCCTGGCCGCGCCAGTCTTAACGTCAAAGTATCCTCGGGCGAGGTGCTGAGCCCCGACGTGCTCCAAGTGTGTCCGTCGGAGTGTGAATGTGCGCGCAAATGTTAGATGGGCAGCACTTAGCCCGTAGTGTGAATGGGCGAGTGAGACACATTGTATGAAGGCACTTTGAGCGCTCGAGCACAGTGGAAGAGCGCTGCAAGAGAACCAGTCCATTTACCCTTTGGTCTCCAGTCGTGGGTCCGCCACAAACAGCCAGGCCTGATTTTTACTGCTACGGAGACGAGCAGGCGGGGCCCGAGATCTGCAAACCAAACAGGGGCCACCATGACGCCGGTGGCCGGGACTAGGCATCACTCTGGCCTCTGGGGAGGCGAGAGAGACACGCTTTCTGGCTTCTCTTCATAACGCACAAGTCTTTCGCCTTTTACTAAAGACTTCCGTGGAGAGCGATGCTAAGCGAGTTGTGCTTATTTTTGGGGGGCTCTGCCGCCTGGCCGGGCCATCTTCTTTTTGTTTTTAAAGAAAAAAAAAAAAAAGACACGCACGGACGTAAGCGAGCACAGAGGCTCGACAGGCCTCTCGTGTGCTCGCTGTGGCTAAGTGTGGGCGGAGCTTCGAGGTCGAAGCTGCCTCCCTGGGAGCCAATTGAAATAGCGCACCGTCACAAGCGAGACGTGTCCCGGGAAGGCGGCCCAGCCAGGAAGACGAAGGAGCCCATCGCTTCTCGGCCTTTTGGCTAAGATCAAGTGTAGTATCTGTTCTTATCAGTTTAATATCTGATACGCCCCCGATGCGGGGGCGACATATTAAACGCATTTTTAGAACAGGGAGCCGAATAAGGGGCTCGCTCCGTCCGCTCCACGCATCGACCCGGTATTGCAGCGCCTCCGGGAACGGTGCCCTCTCCGCTGACCTTGTGGAAAAGCAAAAAGTCGAGGCCGTTTGCGGTCATCTGCAGCCACGGGCGGCGGAAGTCTCGTGAAGCTTTCCATCCAGTTGGTTCAAGGAAAGGTTCGTTTATCGAGGCTTCGTGTGCACACGACAGCCACCCCACCTCGCTCTCCTGGCCAAAACCTTTATTGTCATTTCAGCCATTTGTGAAGGCCTCTCGGCTGTTTTGCAACAATGTCGGCACGGGAATAATCACTGCCAGGAATAGGAATAAAAGCACGTCCCTGGCCGCGCCAGTCTTAACGTCAAAGTATCCTCGGGCGAGGTGCTGAGCCCCGACGTGCTCCAAGTGTGTCCGTCGGAGTGTGAATGTGCGCGCAAATGTTAGATGGGCAGCACTTAGCCCGTAGTGTGAATGGGCGAGTGAGACACATTGTATGAAGGCACTTTGAGCGCTCGAGCACAGTGGAAGAGCGCTGCAAGAGAACCAGTCCATTTACCCTTTGGTCTCCAGTCGTGGGTCCGCCACAAACAGCCAGGCCTGATTTTTACTGCTACGGAGACGAGCAGGCGGGGCCCGAGATCTGCAAACCAAACAGGGGCCACCATGACGCCGGTGGCCGGGACTAGGCATCACTCTGGCCTCTGGGGAGGCGAGAGAGACACGCTTTCTGGCTTCTCTTCATAACGCACAAGTCTTTCGCCTTTTACTAAAGACTTCCGTGGAGAGCGATGCTAAGCGAGTTGTGCTTATTTTTGGGGGGCTCTGCCGCCTGGCCGGGCCATCTTCTTTTTGTTTTTAAAGAAAAAAAAAAAAAAGACACGCACGGACGTAAGCGAGCACAGAGGCTCGACAGGCCTCTCGTGTGCTCGCTGTGGCTAAGTGTGGGCGGAGCTTCGAGGTCGAAGCTGCCTCCCTGGGAGCCAATTGAAATATCGCACCGTCACAAGCGAGACATGTCCCGGGAAGGCGGCCCAGCCAGGAAGACGAAGGAGCCCATCGCTTCTCGACCTTTTGGCTAAGATCAAGTGTAGTATCTGTTCTTATCAGTTTAATATCTGATACGCCCCCGATGCGGGGGCGACATATTAAACGCATTTTTAGAACAGGGAGCCGAATAAGGGGCTCGCTCCGTCCGCTCCACGCATCGACCCGGTATTGCAGCGCCTCCGGGAACGGTGCCCTCTCCGCTGACCTTGTGGAAAAGCAAAAAGTCGAGGCCGTTTGCGGTCATCTGCAGCCACGGGCGGCGGAAGTCTCGTGAAGCTTTCCATCCAGTTGGTTCAAGGAAAGGTTCGTTTATCGAGGCTTCGTGTGCACACGACAGCCACCCCACCTCGCTCTCCTGGCCAAAACCTTTATTGTCATTTCAGCCATTTGTGAAGGCCTCTCGGCTGTTTTGCAACAATGTCGGCACGGGAATAATCACTGCCAGGAATAGGAATAAAAGCACGTCCCTGGCCGCGCCAGTCTTAACGTCAAAGTATCCTTGGGCGAGGTGCTGAGCCCCGACGTGCTCCAAGTGTGTCCGTCGGAGTGTGAATGTGCGCGCAAATGTTAGATGGGCAGCACTTAGCCCGTAGTGTGAATGGGCGAGTGAGACACATTGTATGAAGGCACTTTGAGCGCTCGAGCACAGTGGAAGAGCGCTGCAAGAGAACCAGTCCATTTACCCTTTGGTCTCCAGTCGTGGGTCCGCCACAAACAGCCAGGCCTGATTTTTACTGCTACGGAGACGAGCAGGCGGGGCCCGAGATCTGCAAACCAAACAGGGGCCACCATGACGCCGGTGGCCGGGACTAGGCATCACTCTGGCCTCTGGGGAGGCGAGAGAGACACGCTTTCTGGCTTCTCTTCATAACGCACAAGTCTTTCGCCTTTTACTAAAGACTTCCGTGGAGAGCGATGCTAAGCGAGTTGTGCTTATTTTTGGGGGGCTCTGCCGCCTGGCCGGGCCATCTTCTTTTTGTTTTTAAAGAAAAAAAAAAAAAAGACACGCACGGACGTAAGCGAGCACAGAGGCTCGACAGGCCTCTCGTGTGCTCGCTGTGGCTAAGTGTGGGCGGAGCTTCGAGGTCGAAGCTGCCTCCCTGGGAGCCAATTGAAATAGCGCACCGTCACAAGCGAGACGTGTCCCGGGAAGGCGGCCCAGCCAGGAAGACGAAGGAGCCCATCGCTTCTCGGCCTTTTGGCTAAGATCAAGTGTAGTATCTGTTCTTATCAGTTTAATATCTGATACGCCCCCGATGCGGGGGCGACATATTAAACGCATTTTTAGAACAGGGAGCCGAATAAGGGGCTCGCTCCGTCCGCTCCACGCATCGACCCGGTATTGCAGCGCCTCCGGGAACGGTGCCCTCTCCGCTGACCTTGTGGAAAAGCAAAAAGTCGAGGCCGTTTGCGGTCATCTGCAGCCACGGGCGGCGGAAGTCTCGTGAAGCTTTCCATCCAGTTGGTTCAAGGAAAGGTTCGTTTATCGAGGCTTCGTGTGCACACGACAGGCACCCCACCTCGCTCTCCTGGCCAAAACCTTTATTGTCATTTCAGCCATTTGTGAAGGCCTCTCGGCTGTTTTGCAACAATGTCGGCACGGGAATAATCACTGCCAGGAATAGGAATAAAAGCACGTCCCTGGCCGCGCCAGTCTTAACGTCAAAGTATCCTCGGGCGAGGTGCTGAGCCCCGACGTGCTCCAAGTGTGTCCGTCGGAGTGTGAATGTGCGCGCAAATGTTAGATGGGCAGCACTTAGCCCGTAGTGTGAATGGGCGAGTGAGACACATTGTATGAAGGCACTTTGAGCGCTCGAGCACAGTGGAAGAGCGCTGCAAGAGAACCAGTCCATTTACCCTTTGGTCTCCAGTCGTGGGTCCGCCACAAACAGCCAGGCCTGATTTTTACTGCTACGGAGACAAACAGGCGGGGCCCGAGATCTGCAAACCAAACAGGGGCCACCATGACGCCGGTGGCCGGGACTAGGCATCACTCTGGCCTCTGGGGAGGCGAGAGAGACACGCTTTCTGGCTTCTCTTCATAACGCACAAGTCTTTCGCCTTTTACTAAAGACTTCCGTGGAGAGCGATGCTAAGCGAGTTGTGCTTATTTTTGGGGGGCTCTGCCGCCTGGCCGGGCCATCTTCTTTTTGTTTTTAAAGAAAAAAAAAAAAAAAGACACGCACGGACGTAAGCGAGCACAGAGGCTCGACAGGCCTCTCGTGTGCTCGCTGTGGCTAAGTGTGGGCGGAGCTTCGAGGTCGAAGCTGCCTCCCTGGGAGCCAATTGAAATAGCGCACCGTCACAAGCGAGACGTGTCCCGGGAAGGCGGCCCAGCCAGGAAGACGAAGGAGCCCATCGCTTCTCGGCCTTTTGGCTAAGATCAAGTGTAGTATCTGTTCTTATCTTTTCTGAGAGGAGCTTTTACCCGATTGCAAACCACTGTTTTTTTCATCAGGTAAGCTTATTTTGTACTTTATTGCACTTTTATCTCCCTGCAGCAGCTGGGGCCGCCCTCTACAATGGCGGGCTCCCATGCTGGTCCACGGAGGCACTATGGTGTCCGCTTCCTCCTCAAAGAAGTAGAAGGTAGACCCCTAGAGATGTCTAGATTAGACTTTTCTAGAAACTTGATTCAAAAAACTTTGAAATTTACAGCGACAGATTTGAACTGCATTATTACCTTGCCACAGAACAAAGGATTTGATGTGAGTTTCCAGACAGTTGCAGCCTGGAAAGACTTCTGGATTCGATATGAAAATGCAAAGGCCCAATTTACTGTGTTTACGGTTGAGAAACTAACTGACAACACACAAAAAACGGTAATTGTCAGAATGTTCAATGAAACTGTGAACCCTGAGGACATTAAACAATGGCTGGGGAGATTTTGCACGGTGAAAGGCCAGGCTACCAAAGTGAGGGATGAGGATGGTATTTGGAATTGTTCCTGGAGGATCCCCATTCAACAATGGGAAGACCCCCAGGGTTTTCAGGGCTTGAAACATCTCCCGCAAATGATAGTTTTGGGTGATAATAGAGGCTACATTTACTATCAAGGCCAACCAAAACTATGTCGCAAATGTGGGGAGCATGGCCACTTAGTGGAAGCATGTGCTAAAACAGTTTGTGGTAAATGTAAGGAGATTGGGCATAGTTATGAGGAATGTACAAATGGAAGGAAATGTAATCTTTGTGGTCAAGCGGACCATGTGTTTAGGAATTGTCCAAAGTCTTTTGCAAATAAGTTGAAGGCTGAAAGAAGACCAGAAGAAAATGGTGGCGGAAAAAACAAAATGGCGGTGACTTTGACGACTCAACCTCAGCTGGGAACTCTAAACTCCCAGCCGGAACCAGTGACTGAAGGTGGGACACCAGATGTAAGATTGGAAGGAAATGTATCAGTGGTATCTACGGGAGAGGAAGTAGCAGGACAAGATGAGGTAAGTCAAACATCAAGTGAGTTGACGTCAAATAAAGATGCAGGTGTAGAAGAAATGGACATGCAGACCCCCCCCCTCCCCATGGGGGAAGTCCAACAGACTAAACGACTTGCTCCTGAATTGTCTCCTGACTCCGTTGAGGTAATGGATAAAAGAGGGAGATTTGACCTAGTGGAAAATAGTTCATCATCAGAAGAACCAAGATTGTTTCCTACAAATTCACCAAATGAAATATCCTTCTTAAACATAGCTTTACAATCAACTCCTAAGGATAGGAAAATGATGAATGAAGCGATGAGGCCACGACCCACCCCCAAAGAAGGTAAAGAGATAAATGATACTCCCTTAGTATTAGTTACATCAGATGTGATAAAAGAAGAAATGATTTCTCAAGTATTAGAGTAAAAATGTCTTTATGCCCATTTTTGGCAGTGTTTCCTTTGCACCTTTGTTGCCTTTTGCTTAATCTCTTTTCGCGGTAAGAAAAAAAAAATGAAGTATTGGTACCTTATAATACTATACATGACCTTCACTCTCTCAACGATAAATGTGCGGAGCGTGAAGTCAAAGCTTAGAGCCCAGGGTACATTATCTTTCTTAGAGACAATAAAGACTGACATAATATTACTCCAAGAATGTAACTTACCCTTTTTGAGAAGTTACATCCAGTGGGAAAAGATGTGGCCACAAAAATCTATATGGAGTGGGTCAGACCAAAATAAGAACGATGGCCTTGCGGTTTTGATAAGGAACCCTCACATCCTTGTTAGAGACTACACGGTGATTAATGAAGGCAGATTATTGCATGTAAAAATGACTTTTATGGGACAAGATTTTAACCTTATAAATTTGTATGGTTTTAATGAAAAAAATGATAGGTATGACCTTTTGACACAAGTACAACCTTTCTTGTTAGGGAGAATACCTCTAGTCATGGCTGGGGATTTTAACTGTATTTTAAACCAAACCGACAGACGACATGCAGGAGATGAATATAAACTGGACAAAACATCGCGCCTCTTGCAAAATTTATGTAAAGACTTTAACCTGACGGACTGTTTTAAAACGGTGAATCCCCAGAGTGAAGGATACACATGGTATAGCAGCGATGGCCAAAAGGCGTCTCGCATCGATTATGTTTTTACACGAAATTGCTCGCCGGTAGATACTAGTTTAACACCTGTTTTTTTCTCTGACCACATAATGCTTTCTGCTTCCCTTTCATTGTCTCCGTGTGGTAACACCGGTAATGGAGTGTGGAGATTAAATTGCTCCCTTTTGGAGGACCCAATTATAATAACTGAATATAAGCAACAATATAAAAAATGGCAGACTTTAAAAGACCTGTATAATTCACAAGCATCTTGGTGGGAAATGGTTAAAGCAAAGACTCAGTTTTTTTTCAGACAGACTGGTCAAAGGAAAAAAGACAAAGCAACACGACGTATGATTGGAATGCAAAAGAGACTTCAACGTTATTTCAGACTTCAAACACAGGGTCTAAATTTTAGTGATGAAATTAATGAAATAAAAAGAGAGATGAGGACCTTAATTGATGAAAAGAGTAGGGGAGTAATAGTTAGAAGCAGAGAAAGAGAAGTTGAAGAAGGGGAAAAATGTACACGATATTTTTTTAAGAAAATTATCGACAATGGTGGAGGAATTTGTAATTTAAGAAAACAAGATGGAAGCATAACAAATAAAACAGAAGAATTAAAACAAATTGTAGAAGGTTTTTATGGAACTCTATATAGTGAAAAATTAATACAAGAGAACACTCTTAGGGAAGTATTAGAATCAGTGGAAGGTACTATTCAGGGTAATGAAGAATTGATAAAAGACTTTAGTATTACTGAGCTTACAGATTGTCTCAAAACTTTTAAGAAAGGAAAATCCCCAGGTTTGGACGGACTCCCAGTTGAATTCTACAGAACCTTTTGGGATTTAATTGCTAACGACCTTTTGGAAGTACTTAGAGAATTCAATGACTCCTCTCAGTTACCTAATAGTTTTAGGACAGGTTTAGTTACATTGATACATAAGAAACATGATAGGGTCGATTTGAAGAATTGGCGACCTATAACCCTGTTAAATGTAGATTGTAAACTTTTTAGTAAACTCTTAGCATTACGTATAAATATGTATATACAACAACTGATTGACCCAGATCAAATATGCGCAATACCAGGTAGAGATATCACTGATGGTCTCTTGTTGATTCGCGACATGATTCGTTATGTGAAAGAAAGAAACTTAAAACTGATAATATTAAACCTAGACTTTGAAAAGGCTTTTGATCGTGTTTCTCATCAGTATCTTTTTAGCGTATTAGAAAAAATGGGTTTTCCTGGAAAATTTATAAGGTGGACACGTTTGCTGTATAAGGAAATTACTAGCAGGTTTATTGTAAATGGACACTTAACAAAACCTGTTAATATAAAGTGTGGCGTTCGACAAGGATGCCCCTTATCAGCACTGTTATATATTGCATCTGTGGAACCCTTGGCACAAATACTGAGAAGGGACCCACAGATCAAAGGAATTACAATCCCGGGAAGTGCGGGCCTTCAAGCAAAATGCATACTATACATGGATGATATAAATTTGTTATGCACTGATTTGACATCTGTATACAAGACCCTGGATCTGGCAGATTGGTTTGGACAGGCCTCTGGATCCAAACTTAATAGGCAAAAAACACAAACCCAATTCTATGGGTCCTGGACTAGTACTGAACTCAATGATTTTGGCATAACCAAAAGCAATTACAAAATCCTGGGAATAAAATTTGATAAAGAAGGGAGTGGAACGACGAATTGGCGTGACTTAACTAATACAGCTAAGCAACGAATGGCATACTGGTCCCTGAGAGGCTTGACAATGGAAGGAAAAGTTCTAATTATAAAGACATTGATTCTACCTTTGTTTCTTCTAACAAGTTCTGTTTTTGTTCCACATAGAGCCATAATCCAAAAGGTTGAACGGGACATCTTCTACTTCCTGTGGGGTACCAAATGGGAGAGACTGAGACGGGATGTGATGAAGAAAAGGAAAGAAAAAGGAGGAAAGGGAGTGCCGGACTTGTACCTGTTCTTGGCAAGTTATAATACGGCTTTACATCTAAAAAAGGTCACAGACCCTAGAGGCAACCCCAAGACCGCAGCCATGATACGCTATGGGATGGGTGCTTATCTGCGGCGCTTGAAGCTGATAAGAAGTGACCACAGAGTCCCAGTGTCCTTCAATCTACCACCAGCATATGCAACAATCCGTACCTTTTTGAAACGCTTCAGTTTGGAGCATGAAAATAAACAGATGTTAACTAATCACCGTTCTATTATGTTGTTTGTGCAACAGCGGGAGGCAATAACCCCATTGCGTGCATTCACACAAAATGAATCTATAGAAATTTGGCGTAATGTAAACCATGTGGGTCTCCCTCATGCACTTCGAGATCTCTCCTGGATGATAGCTCATGAGATCCTCCCGGTCAGGTCCGTTATGTATTCCCGAGGCATGGCGCCTAGTACAATCTGTCCCCGAACAGGCTGTAACCAGTCTGAAACGGTGAGACATCTTTTTTGGGAATGTAGCGCTGCCGTTGACCTGTGGGCAATGGCCGGCTCCTTATGTTTCCCGTACTTACCAGCAAGAGAAGTCCTTACACAGCAACTGGTGTTGTATGGCGTAAGCCCAAAAGAAATGACAAAAGAAGACTTCACCCAGACTTGGCTTACCTTGGCGGTCATGAAGAACGCAATATGGACTTCTAGAAACTTGCTGGTGAGACAGCACAAGCAGATACCCCCAGTGGTGGTAGTCCAGATGGCTATGGCCATGCGACAGAGGATACCACCACAAAGAAGCATCGCCTCTGTGCTTATTCGGATGGAGGAGCCGGAGCCACACAATGGGGGTCACAGTAGCCACGGCCTGGCTCTCCGGGTGGAGCAGGTGGGAAGGAGCAGCGAGGGGGGGATCTCCTCTGAGCAGAGAAGTGCATGAAAATATATGAGGGATAATGATTGAAACCATATATAAGTAAAGTTTTTTTTTTCCGCCTGCTGTTGTATAAACAAGAAAACGTGAAGATTGTTAATATATGTTAAATATTTATTACGCATCTACTTGTATGTTTCGACCTGACCTGTAAATGAAGTGATTTTTTTCTTTTATGTATAAATAATAATAATAAAAAAAAAAAAAAAAAAAATCTGTTCTTATCAGTTTAATATCTGATACGCCCCCGATGCGGGGGCGACATATTAAACGCATTTTTAGAACAGGGAGCCGAATAAGGGGCTCGCTCCGTCCGCTCCACGCATCGACCCGGTATTGCAGCGCCTCCGGGAACGGTGCCCTCTCCGCTGACCTTGTGGAAAAGCAAAAAGTCGAGGCCGTTTGCGGTCATCTGCAGCCACGGGCGGCGGAAGTCTCGTGAAGCTTTCCATCCAGTTGGTTCAAGGAAAGGTTCGTTTATCGAGGCTTCAAGAGAACCAGTCCATTTACCCTTTGGTCTCCAGTCGTGGGTCCGCCACAAACAGCCAGGCCTGATTTTTACTGCTACGGAGACAAACAGGCGGGGCCCGAGATCTGCAAACCAAACAGGGGCCACCATGACGCCGGTGGCCGGGACTAGGCATCACTCTGGCCTCTGGGGAGGCGAGAGAGACACGCTTTCTGGCTTCTCTTCATAACGCACAAGTCTTTCGCCTTTTACTAAAGACTTCCGTGGAGAGCGATGCTAAGCGAGTTGTGCTTATTTTTGGGGGGCTCTGCCGCCTGGCCGGGCCATCTTCTTTTTGTTTTTAAAGAAAAAAAAAAAAAAGACACGCACGGACGTAAGCGAGCACAGAGGCTCGACAGGCCTCTCGTGTGCTCGCTGTGGCTAAGTGTGGGCGGAGCTTCGAGGTCGAAGCTGCCTCCCTGGGAGCCAATTGAAATAGCGCACCGTCACAAGCGAGACGTGTCCCGGGAAGGCGGCCCAGCCAGGAAGACGAAGGAGCCCATCGCTTCTCGGCCTTTTGGCTAAGATCAAGTGTAGTATCTGTTCTTATCAGTTTAATATCTGATACGCCCCCGATGCGGGGGCGACATATTAAACGCATTTTTAGAACAGGGAGCCGAATAAGGGGCTCGCTCCGTCCGCTCCACGCATCGACCCGGTATTGCAGCGCCTCCGGGAACGGTGCCCTCTCCGCTGACCTTGTGGAAAAGCAAAAAGTCGAGGCCGTTTGCGGTCATCTGCAGCCACGGGCGGCGGGAGTCTCATGAAGCTTTCCATCCAGTTGGTTCAAGGAAAGGTTCGTTTATCGAGGCTTCAAGAGAACCAGTCCATTTACCCTTTGGTCTCCAGTCGTGGGTCCGCCACAAACAGCCAGGCCTGATTTTTACTGCTACGGAGACGAGCAGGCGGGGCCCGAGATCTGCAAACCAAACAGGGGCCACCATGACGCCGGTGGCCGGGACTAGGCATCACTCTGGCCTCTGGGGAGGCGAGAGAGACACGCTTTCTGGCTTCTCTTCATAACGCACAAGTCTTTCGCCTTTTACTAAAGACTTCCGTGGAGAGCGATGCTAAGCGAGTTGTGCTTATTTTTGGGGGGCTCTGCCGCCTGGCCGGGCCATCTTCTTTTTGTTTTTAAAGAAAAAAAAAAAAAAGACGCGCACGGACGTAAGCGAGCACAGAGGCTCGACAGGCCTCTCGTGTGCTCGCTGTGGCTAAGTGTGGGCGGAGCTTCGAGGTCGAAGCTGCCTCCCTGGGAGCCAATTGAAATAGCGCACCGTCACAAGCGAGACGTGTCCCGGGAAGGCGGCCCAGCCAGGAAGACGAAGGAGCCCATCGCTTCTCGGCCTTTTGGCTAAGATCAAGTGTAGTATCTGTTCTTATCAGTTTAATATCTGATACGCCCCCGATGCGGGGGCGACATATTAAACGCATTTTTAGAACAGGGAGCCGAATAAGGGGCTCGCTCCGTCCGCTCCACGCATCGACCCGGTATTGCAGCGCCTCCGGGAACGGTGCCCTCTCCGCTGACCTTGTGGAAAAGCAAAAAGTCGAGGCCGTTTGCGGTCATCTGCAGCCACGGGCGGCGGAAGTCTCGTGAAGCTTTCCATCCAGTTGGTTCAAGGAAAGGTTCGTTTATCGAGGCTTCGTGTGCACACGACAGGCACCCCACCTCGCTCTCCTGGCCAAAACCTTTATTGTCATTTCAGCCATTTGTGAAGGCCTCTTGGCTGTTTTGCAACAATGTCGGCACGGGAATAATCACTGCCAGGAATAGGAATAAAAGCACGTCCCTGGCCGCGCCAGTCTTAACGTCAAAGTATCCTCGGGCGAGGTGCTGAGCCCCGACGTGCTCCAAGTGTGTCCGTCGGAGTGTGAATGTGCGCGCAAATGTTAGATGGGCAGCACTTAGCCCGTAGTGTGAATGGGCGAGTGAGACACATTGTATGAAGGCACTTTGAGCGCTCGAGCACAGTGGAAGAGCGCTGCAAGAGAACCAGTCCATTTACCCTTTGGTCTCCAGTCGTGGGTCCGCCACAAACAGCCAGGCCTGATTTTTACTGCTACGGAGACGAGCAGGCGGGGCCCGAGATCTGCAAACCAAACAGGGGCCACCATGACGCCGGTGGCCGGGACTAGGCATCACTCTGGCCTCTGGGGAGGCGAGAGAGACACGCTTTCTGGCTTCTCTTCATAACGCACAAGTCTTTCGCCTTTTACTAAAGACTTCCGTGGAGAGCGATGCTAAGCGAGTTGTGCTTATTTTTGGGGGGCTCTGCCGCCTGGCCGGGCCATCTTCTTTTTGTTTTTAAAGAAAAAAAAAAAAAAAGACACGCACGGACGTAAGCGAGCACAGAGGCTCGACAGGCCTCTCGTGTGCTCGCTGTGGCTAAGTGTGGGCGGAGCTTCGAGGTCGAAGCTGCCTCCCTGGGAGCCAATTGAAATAGCGCACCGTCACAAGCGAGACGTGTCCCGGGAAGGCGGCCCAGCCAGGAAGACGAAGGAGCCCATCGCTTCTCGGCCTTTGGCTAAGATCAAGTGTAGTATCTGTTCTTATCAGTTTAATATCTGATACGCCCCCGATGTGGGGGCGACATATTAAACGCATTTTTAGAACAGGGAGCCGAATAAGGGGCTCGCTCCGTCCGCTCCACGCATCGACCTGGTATTGCAGCGCCTCCGGGAACGGTGCCCTCTCCGCTGACCTTGTGGAAAAGCAAAAAGTCGAGGCCGTTTGCGGTCATCTGCAGCCACGGGCGGCGGGAGTCTCGTGAAGCTTTCCATCCAGTTGGTTCAAGGAAAGGTTCGTTTATCGAGGCTTCGTGTGCACACGACAGGCACCCCACCTCGCTCTCCTGGCCAAAACCTTTATTGTCATTTCAGCCATTTGTGAAGGCCTCTTGGCTGTTTTGCAACAATGTCGGCACGGGAATAATCACTGCCAGGAATAGGAATAAAAGCACGTCCCTGGCCGCGCCAGTCTTAACGTCAAAGTATCCTCGGGCGAGGTGCTGAGCCCCGACGTGCTCCAAGTGTGTCCGTCGGAGTGTGAATGTGCGCGCAAATGTTAGATGGGCAGCACTTAGCCCGTAGTGTGAATGGGCGAGTGAGACACATTGTATGAAGGCACTTTGAGCGCTCGAGCACAGTGGAAGAGCGCTGCAAGAGAACCAGTCCATTTACCCTTTGGTCTCCAGTCGTGGGTCCGCCACAAACAGCCAGGCCTGATTTTTACTGCTACGGAGACGAGCAGGCGGGGCCCGAGATCTGCAAACCAAACAGGGGCCACCATGACGCCGGTGGCCGGGACTAGGCATCACTCTGGCCTCTGGGGAGGCGAGAGAGACACGCTTTCTGGCTTCTCTTCATAACGCACAAGTCTTTCGCCTTTTACTAAAGACTTCCGTGGAGAGCGATGCTAAGCGAGTTGTGCTTATTTTTGGGGGGCTCTGCCGCCTGGCCGGGCCATCTTCTTTTTGTTTTTAAAGAAAAAAAAAAAAAAGACACGCACGGACGTAAGCGAGCACAGAGGCTCGACAGGCCTCTCGTGTGCTCGCTGTGGCTAAGTGTGGGCGGAGCTTCGAGGTCGAAGCTGCCTCCCTGGGAGCCAATTGAAATAGCGCACCGTCACAAGCGAGACGTGTCCCGGGAAGGCGGCCCAGCCAGGAAGACGAAGGAGCCCATCGCTTCTCGGCCTTTTGGCTAAGATCAAGTGTAGTATCTGTTCTTATCAGTTTAATATCTGATACGCCCCCGATGCGGGGGCGACATATTAAACGCATTTTTAGAACAGGGAGCCGAATAAGGGGCTCGTTCCGTCCGCTCCACGCATCAACCCGGTATTGCAGCGCCTCCGGGAACGGTGCCCTCTCCGCTGACATTGTGGAAAAGCAAAAAGTCGAGGCCGTTTGCGGTCATCTGCAGCCACGGGCGGCGGAAGTCTCGTGAAGCTTTCCATCCAGTTGGTTCAAGGAAAGGTTCGTTTATCGAGGCTTCGTGTGCACACGACAGCCACCCCACCTCGCTCTCCTGGCCAAAACCTTTATTGTCATTTCAGCCATTTGTGAAGGCCTCTCGGCTGTTTTGCAACAATGTCGGCACGGGAATAATCACTGCCAGGAATAGGAATAAAAGCACGTCCCTGGCCGCGCCAGTCTTAACGTCAAAGTATCCTCGGGCGAGGTGCTGAGCCCCGACGTGCTCCAAGTGTGTCCGTCGGAGTGTGAATGTGCGCGCAAATGTTAGATGGGCAGCACTTAGCCCGTAGTGTGAATGGGCGAGTGAGACACATTGTATGAAGGCACTTTGAGCGCTCGAGCACAGTGGAAGAGCGCTGCAAGAGAACCAGTCCATTTACCCTTTGGTCTCCAGTCATGGGTCTGCCACAAACAGCCAGGCCTGATTTTTACTGCTACGGAGACGAGCAGGCGGGGCCCGAGATCTGCAAACCAAACAGGGGCCACCATGACGCCGGTGGCCGGGACTAGGCATCACTCTGGCCTCTGGGGAGGCGAGAGAGACACGCTTTCTGGCTTCTCTTCATAACGCACAAGTCTTTCGCCTTTTACTAAAGACTTCCGTGGAGAGCGATGCTAAGCGAGTTGTGCTTATTTTTGGGGGGCTCTGCCGCCTGGCCGGGCCATCTTCTTTTGTTTTTAAAGAAAAAAAAAAAAAAGACACGCACGGACGTAAGCGAGCACAGAGGCTCGACAGGCCTCTCGTGTGCTCGCTGTGGCTAAGTGTGGGCGGAGCTTCGAGGTCGAAGCTGCCTCCCTGGGAGCCAATTGAAATAGCGCACCGTCACAAGCGAGACGTGTCCCGGGAAGGCGGCCCAGCCAGGAAGACGAAGGAGCCCATCGCTTCTCGGCCTTTTGGCTAAGATCAAGTGTAGTATCTGTTCTTATCAGTTTAATATCTGATACGCCCCCGATGTGGGGGCGACATATTAAACGCATTTTTAGAACAGGGAGCCGAATAGGGGCTCGCTCCGTCCGCTCCACGCATCGACCTGGTATTGCAGCGCCTCCGGGAACGGTGCCCTCTCCGCTGACCTTGTGGAAAAGCAAAAAGTCGAGGGCCGTTTGCGGTCATCTGCAGCCACGGGCGGCGGGAGTCTCGTGAAGCTTTCCATCCAGTTGGTTCAAGGAAAGGTTCGTTTATCGAGGCTTCAAGAGAACCAGTCCATTACCCTTTGGTCTCCAGTCGTGGGTCCGCCACAAACAGCCAGGCCTGATTTTTACTGCTACGGAGACAAGCAGGCGGGGCCCGAGATCTGCAAACCAAACAGGGGCCACCATGACGCCGGTGGCCGGGACTAGGCATCACTCTGGCCTCTGGGGAGGCGAGAGAGACACGCTTTCTGGCTTCTCTTCATAACGCACAAGTCTTTCGCCTTTTACTAAAGACTTCCGTGGAGAGCGATGCTAAGCGAGTTGTGCTTATTTTTGGGGGGCTCTGCCGCCTGGCCGGGCCATCTTCTTTTTGTTTTTAAAGAAAAAAAAAAAAAAGACACGCACGGACGTAAGCGAGCACAGAGACTCGACAGGCCTCTCATGTGCTCGCTGTGGCTAAGTGTGGGCGGAGCTTCGAGGTCGAAGCTGCCTCCCTGGGAGCCAATTGAAATAGCGCACCGTCACAAGCGAGACGTGTCCCGGGAAGGCGGCCCAGCCAGGAAGACGAAGGAGCCCATCGCTTCTCGGCCTTTTGGCTAAGATCAAGTGTAGTATCTGTTCTTATCAGTTTAATATCTGATACGCCCCCGATGCGGGGGCGACATATTAAACGCATTTTTAGAACAGGGAGCCGAATAAGGGGCTCGCTCCGTCCGCTCCACGCATCGACCCGGTATTGCAGCGCCTCCGGGAACGGTGCCCTCTCCGCTGACCTTGTGGAAAAGCAAAAAGTCGAGGCCGTTTGC
>CM024204.1:186577-201800 GCA_013435755.1 Amphilophus citrinellus
TTCTGAGGTTCACTGTTTGCCTGTTGAAGCCAAGATTTGTGTTTGAGATCACTGACATGTTGGAGCAGTTAATATTGTTCAAGTTTTAGCCATCTAACTGTTGATTTGAGATTAAGTTGAAAATTTTTAGGTAATCGTCCATCTCTATCATACCATCCACTTTGTGCAGTGCACCAGTACTCCTGGATGTGCTTCATACACATCTTTAGAGTAATATGACATTAATTTTTCAGGTTTTGAATATATGTGTTCTATATTTATTTTCAAAGATTTCTGACATCAGAAAAACAATCAATGCAAGAATTTGTGAATTGAGGCATCAAGTAAAGCAAAAGAATGCTACTGGTGAAACTGAACAGAATTAACAAAAGAATTACTTGATTTTGTTAAAAATCAAAGTTGAAAATGTTGAATTTCAACTTGAAAATGTTTGAATGTTTGAAATAGGAGTATGTTTCAGCATCAACAGTTTTGTTGATCATTTTATTATTTTGTATTTTGTTTTGCTTGTAATGAATACTTGTGCTTTTCATGCCATGTTCATGTTTATATTAAGTACTTTGTGTCATTGTTGACAATATTCCAGTTGTTAAAAGTAATTTTTATTGTCTAAATGAATAAAAGTTAAGTTTTGTTTTAAATTCTGTATCTTCTCATTTTATGTATCGTATCAATGTTCAACTGTTAAACATGTGATGTGCAGTCTCAAGATCATTTGATAGAGAATAGATTATGTTTAAATATATGTGGATATATATTAAAAAAATAAAAAGGCAGATGTTGTCCTATATATGTCAAAATGTATTGACAAATATACCGAGGCTATATATTGCAATATATGACATAATATATAAGGAATTGCCGCTTTCCATATGACAAAATATATTTTTGTAAAAATACTTAAATATATTGGGTTATATACTATAAAATATATTACATCATTTAAATCAAGCAGTGGCATATAAATATAAATTACAATATATTAAAAATATATTATTTAATCTATTAAAACATGCCTACGTAAATATATATTGCAATATATTTTTGAATATGAAAAGCGGCAATTCCTTATGTATTATTACATATATTGTAATATACTGTTATATTTTCTAATATAATTTTCAATATATATCTTATAGTATGATTAGGTAAGTTTCACAGTGAATTATTAATCAATATCAGTTGACAAATACAGCAGTACCTTTAGTTTTATGGGAACACTTCAAATAACCTAGAAATCCAAACTTTATGATATTCAATATATTGTTGATCAATATATGGTAAAATATATTTTTCTTTCGTAAGGGACGTTTACATGGCTATTTTGTACAACGCGAGCTCAGTCATCCGAACAATACAGCAATACATTTAAAACCCATATTCAACACATAAACAACCACACAACCTTTTTCTGTTGACAAAATATTGCGGGGTATATTATCCAACCTTTTACCAAACACCGCAGCAGGCTAAGACGTGAGTGTATACTGAAGACGCGTTCTTTCTTATCATTCATTACAGACTTTATTGCTCAATCTCACAGTTTTAAGAAAGCAAACACTTACTTTTGTTGATTGCATTTCACATCACCGTGCAATGGCATTTCCAACAAAGGTGTTAAATGGTCAACAGAAAAGTTAATCACTCACGCTCACCCCGCACCCAGCTCTGCTGTGCACCTGCAAGCACTCAAATTAGTACCACCACCACACCCAAGGTGTCACCCACAAATCAAATGCAACCACACCCACACCTGGCAGCACAACAGTAAACAATCGGGAAAGGAAAAACAATATGGCTCCCACACCCACATCTCTGTGCAATATTATATTATTCATACCGAACAATATCTATCACTCCTATATTGTGTAATATCCAGTATTCATTCACCAAGTGCAGTATTCACCATCTTCATTATTACATGTATACACTTATTTTGTTTGTTTTTTACAATGTATTTATTTTTATACATTCTCTTATTTTCTGTATTTTTAATACATTTTATTTTCTGTATATTTTTAGATTATATTAGATTATTATTTTTAATTTAGAGAGTTTGACTTTCTATTGCATGACACTGAACAGGACAGGCCCTCCAATCTCATTGTACATCCTGTATAATGACAATAAAGGCATTCTATTGTATTCATCAACTAGCGTGAGATTGGTGAGTTGAGTGACCTCTGGTGGATGATTAGTGGTTGTTAGTTGTTTTTCCTGCATCTCTGCTTATGTCTGCACCTGCTTCCTGGAAAATAATCCATAGAATCGAGAGTAATAAAGTTGCTGAACTGAAGATGGAATCCTGTCATTTTAAGAGGGCAACACTTATTTCAGAGGAAAAGAGATTTATAACTTTAACTCTGAGGTCAAATGCTGAATTGCGATTGAACTGACCCCCACTGGTCACGGCAGATGGCTGCCCCTCCCTGGGCCTGGTTCTGCTGGAAGTTTCTTCCTGTTAAAAGGGAGTTTTTCCTTCCCACTGTTGTCAAGTACTTGCTCATAGGGGGTGGTCTTATTGTTGGGTTTTCTCTGTATTATTATAGAGTCTTTACCTTACAGTACAAATCACCTTGAGGTGACTGTTGTGATATGGAACTATATAAATAAAATAAAATTAAATTGTTTTTCCTGTTAGTTTGTCAGGCGCTTTCTCAGACGCTTTTGACCCATCAAAGGGATCTGCAGCCCTGACCGGTTGTACCGATGGATTTACATTTTAAGGGCTGAATTATCCACATAAAAATATTTTCTCTAAAATGCACTAATTTTTATATTTAACACACACAATTGTTTTAAGTCAATCATTTGTTTTCTGGTGCAGATTTTTTTTTTTAATGCACCGGTTTTGCCCGAAGGGGAAACTTTACACTTTGTTCCAGGTTTGACCTTAGGTCATACAGTTTAGAGTTTTTCTTTTTAGTCAGCATTTATGTTTTAAATTTTTTTAAACAACAAAAACACTGATTAGACCCAGCAGTCAATAAATTCATTGTATCTACTCACCATCATTTGACATCTTTAAAATCATCTTTATCAATATTTTTCCTATAATATGACTCACATCTGTTTAGCAGGGTTTTGTTTAGGGAGGTTCACATGAAGTCTTCAACTGTGTGAATGTTATATTTAAAATATAAAAATTACATTTCTAAGATTATGTTTTATAAATGGTGTATTTTTAAATATACAGATGTGTATTGTAGTTGAATGTTATAAAAACATCACAATATATTTTAAATATATAGCTGTACATTATAAATACACAGAAATCATTAAACATTTATTGGGGTGCTGCATATTTTTTACATTTCAAACCAAAAATAATTATGGCAGAGTTAAAACAGTCAAAACATTTAATTATAGGTCTGTTGGTTCTAATAAAATAAAATCCATCAAATTTTTTTCTGAAAGATCCAGCCCAAACAAGACACAGCTTCTTAGATCTGTAAACATGAGTCCGTCAGATGGTTGGTCCAGCTCAGCACCTTTTATTTCCTGTCTAAGTTGAAAATTTCTTGGCTTTCAGTGAGGATGAACTCCACAATCTGGTTCTGGTACACCATGTTGACTGCCATGTTTCCTGCATCCAGCTCAGGCCACATTAGCGTTGGACCAAATACAATGCCGATGCCCTGAGTGGACATCAGGTTCTTCTTGGAAAAGGCCAGAACTCTGTAAGACCCAAAAGGAATGTATACAGTTCAAGATGTCCTTTAAATAAACTGTAAATCTAAAAGCTAACGAAGCATTAAACACTGTGATTTACCCATCCTGGGTTTAAAGGAGCCCAAAGCCCCAGAGAAAAGCATGGTCATGCTGATAAAAAAGCACAGTTAATTTAGTTTTGTTCTATGACTATTGATAATAAACTTAAAAAAAAAAAATCCGCAGTTAAAACAAAACTACTGAACACATATAAACTTATTTATGCACCATCAGACTGAAGGTATTAAGTCTGTACTCAATGATCATTTTGACTGATTTAAAGTACTACATGCCTGATTTTGGTCTACTATAAATTCTGACGGTGACAGTAACTTCAAGTGATGGTGTAAGTTCACTTGTTCACAAAGTAATGTGTGCAGCGGTTTTATTTCACAGTTTAAATACTGTTAATAGTAGATGAGGTTCAGGTGTGTGTTGGATTACTTGTGCAGGTGGCTGAAGAGCATCTTCATGGTGTCATGGTTGGGTTTGGGCAGCTGCTGTATCAGTTTCTTCACAGCCTGAACCTTTTGTTTAGGTTCTTTGATCTCTGTGAAAACAAATGACAGTAGCATTAGTTGAACCTTCACGTTCTTAATTTAAGTGTAAACCTTTTTAAACCTGGAAACATTTTTGAAAAAGTGCTTTCACCCTAAAACTTAAAGTGTCAAAACATTCTGGGGGATCTGTATAAATATCCTTATCCAGGTACAAGTTTCATTTTTAAAGTAACCTCACCAAGAGCAGCAGAGAATATAGAAATAAATGTCACAAAATGGGAATTTCTAATGAAGGTAGTTTTTACTCACTGATGGCCTCCACAAAAGGTTGGAAGACCCTGAATGGGAATAGTGGCTCCGGCAGCTCACGGAAAAACATCTTGAGGGCTCCAGTGACGACATGGACATCCTCCCACTGACTGTGGTCCAGGTCCAGGTCCTCCTCTGTGGGTCAGTGATGGAAATATTACTGAGTGAGATTTTGTGAAGCTAAGTTGAGCTGAGGTCAGATCAGACTGTTGTACTGGTTTAACATCAGAGTTTGAATTGACAAAAACTCGTAAAACTGAGGATTTAATTCATTTTTATATAAAAATATATTTCTTATGTAGTGCTAACAAAGTAAACTTGTGCTATAAGCACTTTTGTGATGGGGGGATGGTTGACATTAATGACTAATTAATTTTAAGTTGAACTTTTTAATGAAATCCCACTTTATTTTTGTAATCTGCTTCGTTTGACTCTTTTTTTCCCCCCATCTGTACATTTTATTGTTACTCTCCCAGATTTCTTTGGGGACTGTAACAGTTATGTTGATAATTTGTTTATATGTAATTTATTTTCATAAATGTAAAGGAAATTAATTGAGGAATATATTTTAATTTGCAGGAACAGCTACAGTTTAAAAAAAAAAAAGAAAAAGTTGAATTGACCTTCGTCAACAAGGAAGCGAAGTTTCTGGATAGTGGCCAGATTTCCACTGACTCTATAGATCCCATCAGCCTCCAGACCTGCCAAGAGGAACACATTCATTAAAAACAATCTATATACAGTGGGGAAAATAAGTATTTGATACACTGCAGATTTTGCAAGTTCTTCCACCTACACATAACGGACAGGTCTGTAATTTTTATCGTATAGGTACACTTGAACTGTGAGAAACAGAATCTAAAAAAAAAAAAAAAAAATCCAGAAAAATCACATTGTATATTTTTAAATAATCAATTTGAATTTTTATTGCATTAAATAAGTATCTGATCACCTACCAACCAGCACGAATTCTGGCTTACACAGACCTGTTACTTTTACTTTAAGAAGCCCTCCTATTCTGCACTAATTACCTGTTTTAATTGCACCTGTGTGAACTCATTACATGTATAAAAAAAAAACCTGTCCACACACTCAATCAATCACACTCCAACCTCTCCACCACGCCCAAGACCAAAGAGCTGTCTGAGGACACCAGAGACAAAATTAGACCTGCACAAGGCTGGGATGGGCTACAGGACGATACACAAGCAGTTTGGTGAGAAGGTAACAACTATTGGCGCAATTATTAGAAAATGGAATAAACACAAGATGACTGTCAGTCTTCTTCGATCTGGAGTTCCATGCAAGATCTGATCTCGTGGGGTAAAGATGATTCTGAGAAAGGTCAGGAATCAGCCCAGAACTACACAGGGGACCTGGTCAATGACCTGAAGAGAGCTGGGACCACAGTCGTAAAGATGACCTTTAGTAAAACACTATGCCGTCATGGACTAAAATCCTGCAGGGCATGCAATGTCCCCATGCTCACGCCAGCAAATGTCCAGGCCCATTTGAACCATCAGGATGATCCAGAGAAGGCATAGGAGAAGGTCACGTGGTCAGATGAGACCAAAATAGAGCTTTTTGGTATCAACTCCACTTGCCATGTTTGGAGGAAGAAGGATGAGTACAACCCCAAGAACACCATCCCAACCCTGAAGCATGGGGGTGGAAACATCATACTTTGGGGGTGCTTTTCTGCAAAGGGGACAGGACAACTGCACCGTATTGAAGGGAGGATGGATGGGGTCATGTATTGCAAGATTTTGGCCAACTACCTCCTTTCCTCAGTAAGAGCATTGAAGATGGGTCGTAGCTGGGTCTTCCAGCATGACAATGACCTGAAACACACAGCCAGGGCAACTAAGGAGTGGCTCTCTGAGCCAGTCTCCAGACCTGAACCCAATAGAAAACCTTTGGAGGGAGCTGAAACTCAATGTTGCCCAGCAACAGCCCTGAAACCTGAAAGATCTGGAGAAGATCTGTATGGAGGAGTGGGCCACAATCCCTGCTGCAGTGTGCAAATAAGAACTATAGGAAACATCTAACCTCTGTAATTGCAAACAAAGGTTTCTGTACCAAATGTTAACTTCTGTTTTTCCTATTGTATCAAATATTTATTTCATGCAATAAAATGCAAATTAATTATTTAAAAATCATACAATGTGATTTTCTGGATCTTATTTTTAGATTCTGTCTCTCACAGATGAAGAGTACCTACAATAAAAATTACAAAGCTCTCCATTCTTTGTGGGTGGGAAAATCTGCAAAATCTGCAGTGTATCAAATACTTATTTTCCCCACTGTATTTTTTTTTTATACAAACCTGAGGTCATTCAGTAAATACATAAGAACTGGATCCATATGTACTGCTCTTTGCTGGTTGATTGCACTCAAACAGCTTTCGGGAAACAGAAACTAAACATATTTGCATTTATGTCTCTGCTCCATGTATAGAAATATTCAATTCAATTTGTTCAATTCAATTTTATTTATATAGCGCCAAATCACAACAAACAGTCACCTCAAGGCACTTTGTATTGTGGGTAAAGACCCTACAATAAGACAGAGAAAACCCAACAGTCAAAATGACCCCCTATGAGCAGCACTTGGCGACAGTGGGAAGGAAAAACTCCCTTTTAACAGGAAGAAACCTCCAGCAGAACCAGGCTCAGGGAGGGGCAGTCATCTGCTGCGACCGGTTGGGCTGAGGGGAGAGAAAAAAAAAAAGACATGCTGTGGAAGAGAGCCAGAGATTAATAACAATAAATGATTAAATGCAGAGTGGAGTATAAACAAAGTAAATAAGGTGAATGAAAAGAAACAATGCATTATGGGAACCTCCCAGCAGCCTAGGCCTATAGCAGCATAACTAAGGGGTGGTTCAGGGTCAGCTGATCCAGCCCTAACTATAAGCTTGATCAAAAAGGAAAGTTTTAAGCCTAATCTTAAAAATAGAGAGGGTGTCTGTCTCCTGAATCCAGGCTGGGAGGTGGTTCCACAGAAGAGGGGCCTGAAAGCTGAAGGCTCTGCCTCCCATTCTACTCTTAAGTATCCTAGGAACCACAAGGAAGCCAGCAGTCTGAGAGTAAAGTGCTCTATTTGGATGATATGGGACTATAAGGTATTTGAGATAAGATGAGGCCTGATTATTCAAGACCTTGTAGGTGAGGAGAAGGATTTTAAATTCTATTCTAGATTTAACAGGGAGCCAATGAAGAGAAGCCAATATGGGAGAAATCTGCTCTCTCTTTCTAGTCCCTGTCAGTACTCTAGCTGCAGCATTTTGGATCAGCTGAAAGCTTTTCAGGGAGCTTTTAGGACAGCCTGATAATAATGAATTACAATAGTCCACCCTAGAAGTAAAAAAATGCATGAATTAGCTTTTCAGCATCACTCTGAGAAAGAATGTTTCTAATTTTAGAAATATTGTGCAAATGCAAAAAAGCAGTCCTACACATTTGTTTAATATGTGCATTGAAGGACATATCCTGGTCAAAAATGACTCCAAGATTTCTCACAGTGTTACTGGAGGCCAAAGTAATGCCATCCAGAGTAAGTATCTGGTTTGACACCATGTTTCTAAGATTTGTGGGGGCGAGTACAAGAACTTCAGTTTGATCTGAATTTAGAAGCAGGAAATTAGAGGTCATCCAGGCCTTAATGTCTTTAAGACATTCCTGCAGTTTAACTAATTGATGTGTGTCATCTGGCTTCATTGATAGGTAAAGCTGAGTATCATCTGCATAACAATGAAAATTGATGCAATGCTTTCTAATAATACTGCCTAAGGGAAGCATGTATAATGTAAATAGAATTGGTCCTAGCACAGAACCCTGTGCAACTCCATAATTGTGAAGAAGACTCCCCATTTACATGAACAAATTGGAGCCTATTAGATAAATATGATTCAAACCACTGCAGTGCAGTACCTTTAATACCTATAGCATGCTCTAATCTCTGTAATAAAATGTTATGGTCAACAGTATCAAAATCTGCACTGAGGTCCAACAGGACAAGAACAGAGATGAGTCCACTGTCAGAGGCTGTAAGAAGATCATTTGTAACCTTCACTAATGCTGTTTCTGTACTGTGATGAATTCTGAAACCTGACTGAAACTCTTCAAATAAACTGTTCCTCTGCAGATGATCAGTTAGCTGTTTTACAACTACTATTTCAAGCTTTTTAAGTAGAGGTTTAATTACAGCCACCTTGAAGGCCTGTGGTACACAGCCAACTAATAAAGACAGATTGATCATTTTTAAGATAGAAGGATCAATAATTGGAAAGACTTCTTTGAACAGTCTAGTAGGAATGGGATCTAATAAACATGTTTCTGGTTTGGAGGAAGTAACTATTGAAGTTAACTCCGAAAGATCAATTAGAGCGAAAGAGTCTAAACAAATAACAGCAGTGCTGAAAGCAGCCGAACATGAAGATAAATCTTTGAGATGGTTATGAATAATTTTTCTCTAATGTCTAAAATTTTATTTGTAAAGAAATCCATGAAGTCACTACTAGTTAAAGTGAAAGGAATACTCGGCTCTACAGAGCTCTGACTCTTTGTCAGCCTGGCTACAAAACAAACCTGGGGTTGTTCTTATTTTCTTCAATTAATGATGAGTAGTAAGATGTCCTAGCTTTACGGAGGGCTGTTTTTTTATAGAGCAACAAACTCTTTTTCCAGGCTAAATGAGCATCTTCTAATTTAGTGAGATGTCATTCCCTCTCAAGCTTATCTGCTTTAAGCTGTGCCTAATATCTGTATGTATTTGATCTATTCTGTTTTATTCTCTCTCCAGTAAAGGTGTTTCAGCATCAATAAATGTACCTCGTTTCTCGACAGCATCCACACAGATCCGAACAAACTTTGGTACCGTGGTTCCTTCACGCTGGCAGAGAGTTGACAGATGGCAGCCAAACACTCGATCTGAGGCAGATGTTAAAAACAATTCAATTAATTATTATTTTCACCATTATTTCTAGCAGTTTCAGTGACTGATGGTTGACCACTAAAGGGTTGTAATTCCATTTAAGTCCAAATGATCCAAATTTAGTATTTATCTATGTATACTGAATCTCTGCAGACTTAACACATTTTGAAAATCTCTCTGCCTATTTATTTATTTATTAAATCATTTACTTTTCTAAAAGGATTCAGGAAATTTTGGGTTAACCATATTAGAAATACATTGTAATACTTTTACTATGTATTTATTTAACTTTCTTTGTGTTTACTCTGCACCTTCAACAATTAAGAAAAGGCTTACATTTTTTACATTTCTTCCAACAGTAACAAATATTTTACACTTTTAGAATCTATTATGTTACACACCTAAATTTTACAATTTTCCAAGTGTATGCATTTACCTGGTGCACTATAATTTGGCTAGGAGAAATTACAACACAAGTCCTCAAACATTAGCAGAGGTGGCAAAAGTACTGACATTCTGTACTTAAGTAGAAGTACTTGTGTGAAAAAATACTTTGGTAAAAGTCGAAGTACTTGTTCAACTTCTTTACTTAAGTAAAAGTAAAAAAGTACAGGCTCTGAAATGTACTCAAAGTAAGAAAGTAAAAGTAGCTCTTTGGAGGATGTTTCTACCTGTTATTTTTTTTGGAAAGCTAACTGAACCTCATTATATATTATTGTAATAATATAAAATAATACATGAAAATAGAAATGTTATTTCAATCTAAATTTTAATTCTAATGAATGCACTCAGCTTGAATCTGTTATGTAGGACACAAACTCTGAAAGGGAATTTAAACACAGCTCTATTCTGTGTGTCCTCCATAGTAGAGGGTGACTGTGCCTCCACCTAAACACAAACATGAGGATACTCAGGGGTTACAGTGGGATTCAGAAGGTGGAGGAACCCTAAGATCAGCTGTAGTGGCTCTGCATGGGGAGAAAAATCACAACTTTCTATTGTGAGCTGCAGTAAATGATGTTGGTGTGCAGGCTGTGATCAGCTGACCTGCTGCTGCTACTCTGAGGTTTACTGCTCTGTGTGGATGAACTGAACTCACAAAGATGTAACCAAGTATTTCACAGCTCTCTGAGCTGATCTCCATCCCCTACACCAGGGGTCGGCAAACTGTAATCCGTAAAGAGCAATTTGAAACCCACCAAGTTAAGTTAGTTTATAAAGTATTTATTTTGCTGTAAACCTTATTTTGTTTAAATAGTAATTTAATAAGTAAATTTAGGGTTAAATTTAAGTAAAATTATTTCATTACATTCATGTTTACATATTGGGGTCTTGTTGTGAACAGGTTTTCAGTAAAAGCTGGTTTGTAGTTTGAACTCTCCTCTTCCTGGTTTTATGCAAATTAGGTGCAGCGCTGGAGCATGGGAATGGGGAGAGAGATGGGAGTGCAGGGGAAGGCATAAGACAGAGCAACACGGTTTTTCTGCCGTAGTTTTGTTTATTGTGGAAGAAAACTTGGGCCTGGATGCTCTTGCAAGAAGGTGTGAAACTGTGGAATAAAACTTTAATTTTCTTTCTACGTTGGAGTACTGTGGAAGTTTTTCCTCTTTGAATGAATGGACACAAGTGAAACCGGGGACATTAACCTTGTGGCAGCACAGCTTCTATAAAGGTAACATATTGTGGGCGCCCGGGTGGCTCAGTGGTTGAGCAGGCGACCATATACATATCCCACATTGCAGTGCGGGCGGCGCAGGTTTGTGTCCCGGCCTGTTGCTAGTTTCCCCATGTGTCTTCCACTGTATCTTCCCCCAATCCCCCCAAACAAAAAAAGCTGCTGTGGCCAAAAAAAAAAAAATGTATGTAAAACCAAGATGTCAGTTTATTGCTGAAACCTCTCTAACCTGCCAGTGATGCTGTTGGCACAAACGTCCTCCAAACCCTGGTACCTGGTACTCCAATCTCATTGTACATTCTGTATAATGACAATAAAGGCATTCTATTCTATTTTAATAAAGTTTTAGGGTACACTACAGTAAACTTAAAAAGATATTTCTAATTATTCAAATATTCATTAATTTAATTGAAACTGAAACAGAAAACAGTTGTTTCCTTGGTCATCATTTAACATCAGTTTCCAAATATAATTTCCAAAGGAAGGATGCATAAAAACATGAACATTTCAGAGTGGAAAATATGGCTTCAAAGAAGATCTGAATAAACTTTTAAAGTGAACAGAGAATGTCAAAGTGGAAGAAGTTGTTCTTAAGAAAAACAAATCTATTTCCATTTAAAGCACAGTAAATATGTAAGGAATGAGTAGAAACCTTTGATGAGGCCTTTCTCCTGCAGTGTCTTCATGGATGGACGTCTGATGATGAATTTCTTCAGCCTGTTTTTCACTCCATTCTTGTCTGCGCTATCTGAGGCACTATGTTTCAGCTTTGAGCTGCCAAACATGTCTACAGACAAAAGTTAAACAGGATGTAGATACAGCTGAAGTGTTAAGTGCTCAGATGCTGTGTAAAATCTAAATTAAAAAAAAAATCTCATGTAAATCTCGTAAGCCTGTATCTTCCTCATTTTGATTTTGATGGCAGCAATACATCTCAAAGTTGGAAGGGGCAACAAAACGCTGGAAGAGTCAGTGGTACTAAAAAGAAACAGCTGGAGGAATATTTGGCAACTAATCTGATTATCTGGCAGCAGGTCTTTAACATGATTGCATATAAAAAGAGTATCTTTTCCACCAGTACCTACTCAAATCCATTCGACTCGGTTTTTAGGGTTTTCCATTAGGTGGTACTAAAAACAGCTGAGCAGGTTTTTAGTACCTGCTCAGCTGTGATGTCAACATAATTCATGCCACTGATTAGCCAGGGAGTGACGTCACTAGATGAGTCATGAGAGTGACTCAAGATGATGCCGGTGAGGTCGACTGCCGTCATGACTGCTCTGAACACACATTTGCTCTTTTATCTATTTTTTGTCTTCTTACTTTCTTTAAATTACTTTCCCGCCTCACCATGCCACAAATTACATATGACAGGAACACTCATTACTATTGGTCAACAAAACACTCATCTAAATTCATTTTTTAACTCCGGATCCAAGCTATCCAAGCTATTTTATCTAGTGGTTTACGGTCTATGAAGTTAGAAACGCTACGCGAACTGGGGATACTATGCCAGCTAGACCGAGAGGCCTCCGCAGCAGTGGACTCGCTCAACATCTCCGTGCCCCGCAGGAGGCAACGCAAGCACTGCGAGAGACAACGCAAACATGGCACTCGAGCAGGTATTAGCAACAGGCTAAAGGCTAACCCATACAGACCTACGCTCCCATCTGTTCTGCTTTCTAACGTCCACTCTCTAGAAAACAAAATGGACTATTTAAGACTGGATTTAACCACTAAACACAAGTTGAAGGACTGCTGTGCTCTTATATTGACTGAAACATGGCTAACCTCGTATATTACTGATAACGCCATTAGCTTGGATGGACTAACAGTATGTGGACAGGGACCATGCTCTCAGTGGCAAATCTCGAGGAGGTGGTGTCTGTATTTACATCAATAACAACTGGTGTACAAACACTAAAACTGTCACGTGGCACTGTTCGGAGGATTTAGAATTTCTGACGGTTTATGTTCCCCCCAGTGCCAACACAAAAAATGCACTAAACACCCTGTACCAGACTGTCAGCACGATGCAAAATACTGACCCGGACTGTGTTTATATCATTGCTGGAGACTTTAATCAAGCTAACCTAAAGTCAGTGCTTCCACATGTCCATCAAGACGTGGACATTACTACCAGGGGAAGAAACACACTAGACCAGGTGTACACAAACATCAAACAGGCATTCAGGGCAACCCCCTCACCTACACCTTGGTAATTCGGACCATCTGCTTATAGAACACTTCTAACCAGAAGCAAGCCATCAGTGAAGCAGATAAGAACCTGGCCAGAAGGAGCAGTCTTGGCACTTCAGGATTGCTTTGAATGTACAGACTGGAATATATTCAGAGAGGCTGCCACAGCCAACCAGCAGATCAATCTTGGGGAATATGCTGAGTCTGTGATAGGATATATAGCAAACTGTGTGGAAGATGTGAATGTCATCAAGAACATCACCACACATGCCAACCAAAAACCCTGGCTCACCAGCGAGGTGCACGCACTTTTAAAAACACACGATGCTGCCTTTAAATCTGGGGACAAAGATGCTCTTAGGAATGCCAGAGCAAACCTGAATTGGGGCTTAAAAGCAGCAAAGCGTGCTTATGGACAGAAAATTCACAGTCATTTCACTGACTCAAAAGACACCAGGCACTTGTGGCAAGGCATTCAAACCATCACAGACTACAGGACCACACCACCAACACTCAGCAATGACAACACTGACTTCCTCAACACACTCAACACATACTTCAGCCGATTTGAGGAAATGAACACCACAATATCAAAAGCCCCTGTCAGTCTGGACGAAGAAATACTCTGTCTTGACCTAGTTGATGTCCAGAGGACCTTACACAGAGTCAATCCAAGGAAAGCGGCAGGTCCTGACAACATATCAGGGTATATACTCAGAGAATGTGCTGACCAGCTGGCACAGGTTCTTACAGACATCTATAATATCTCCCTGAGACAAGCTATCGTGCCTCCATGCTTCAAAAACCACCACTATTATAACCACTACCAAAGAAGTCACCAGCACTGACACTTAACGACTACCGCCCTATAACCCTGACCCCTATCATGATGAGTGTTTGAAAAACTGGTAAGAGACCACATTACATCTAAACTCCCTGCAACATTCGACCATCTTCAATTTGCATACCGCCCTAACTGCTCCACTGATGACGCCATATCAGCAGCGCTACACCTGAGTCTGGACCATCTGGAGAATAAGAACAGTTATGTGCGGATGCTTTTTTATTGACTTAAGCTCAGCTTTTAATACAGTAATCCCTCAGCACCTTGTGAGAAAACTTGGACCACTAGGCATTAAACCTCACTGTGTAATTGGCTATTGGACTTCCTCACTGACAGACCCCATACAGTAAAAGTTGGAAAAAAACACCTCTCAGGCTATCATCATGAGCACTAGGGTTCCTCAGGGCTGTGTCTTGAGTCCTCTGTTGTTTACTCTGATGATGCATGACTGCCAAATTTAATTCGAACCATATCATCAAGTTCAACGGATGACACAACAGTGGTGGGCCTTATCAGCAATGATGATGACTAGAGAGGAAGTTAACCAACTCGTTGTCTGGTGTGAAATTAACAACCTGTCACTGAATGTCAACAAAACAAAGAAAATCACTGTTGACTTGAGGAGGAAACACACGGTACATGCTCCGCTTACAATCCATGGAAACGTGGAGTCAGTCAGAAGCACCAAGTTTCTGGGGGTACACCTCACAAACGACCTGACACGGACTACACACACCACCTCCCTTGTCAAGCGGGCACATCAACGTCTCCACTTCCTGCGACGGATGAGAAGAGCAAACCTTCCCTCTCCGATCCTCACAACTTTCTACAAAGGTGCTATAGAGAACATTATTACCTACAGTCTTCCAGTTTGGTATGGAAATTGTTCAGTCTCAGAGCAGAAACCCCTTCAGAGAGTAGTGAGGATGGCAGAAAAGATCATCAGAACCTCACTCCCTTCCACACAAGAACTCTACCAGTCACGCTGCCTTAGAAGAGCCACCAAGATAATCAGTGACCCCACACACCCGGTGTATGGACTGTTCTGTC